>JACDOX010000005.1:9846647-9981376 GCA_014549065.1 Cardinalis cardinalis
CTCCTGGTGCCATGCCTGGCGCCATTCCTGGTGCCACTCCTGGTGCCATTCCTGGTGCCACTCCTGGTGCCATGCCTGGTGCCATGCCTGGTGCCACTCCTGGTGCCATGCCTGGCGCCATTCCTGGTGCCACTCCTGCTGCCATTCCTGGTGCCATTCCTAGTGCCACTCCTGCTGCCATGCCTGGTGCCATTCCTGGTGCCATGCCTGGTGCCGCTCCTGGTGCCGCTCCTGGTGCCGCTCCTGCTGCCATTCCTGGTGCCGCTCCTGGTGCCGCTCCTGCTGCCATTCCTGGTGCCATTCCCGGTGCCATTCCTTGTGCCACTCCCGGTGCCGCTCCTGCTGCCATTCCCGGTGCCATTCCCGGCGCCATTCCTAGTGCCACTCCTGGTGCCGCTCCTGGTGCCGTTCCTGGTGCCATTCCCGGTGCCATTCCTGGTGCCACTCCTGGTGCCGCTCCTGGTGCCATTCCTGGTGCTGCTCCTGGTGCCATTCCTGGTGCTGCTCTTGGTGTCATTCCCGGTGTCATTCCCGGTGCTGCTCCTGGTGCCGCTCCAGGTGCCATTCCCGGTGCCATTCCTGGCGCTGCTCCTGGTGCCATTCCCAGTGCCATCCCTGGTGCCGCTCCCAGTGCCATTCCCAGTCCCATTCCCGGTGCCATTCCCAGTCCCATTCCCAGTGCCATTCCTGGTGCCGCTCCCAGCGCCATTCCCAGTGCCATTCCTGGTGCCGCTCCAGGTGCCATTCCCGGTGCCATTCCCAGGGCGGCCGGCAGGGGGCGCCGCCGGCCCAGCCTTGGCGCGGGGCCGCTCCCGGGGCGCCCCAATTAACGCGGCCCGGCCGGGGATCATTAACGCCCGGGCATCATTAGCGCATCCGCACCCACGTGTCTGCAGGGAGAGCCGCTCCCTCGCCAGCCACAGAGCGTACCAATGCTGCCACCTCGCCSGGCTGCAGCTTCAGGCTGTGCTTTCATCAGGAAGAGAGACAGAACTTCCTCTAAGATACACATAATGTGTCCAAATTATTGAAGATTATGTGAGGTCTGTATATCTCCATGAAGATGGAGAATCGGTGGAATTACTGCTTCACATATGCTAACACGTGTATGACAAATTGTGGTTTCAAGACTGTTCTATTCTTTAGCATAAAACCCATTTAGCAATTTTCCCTCAATTTTTCTGACTGGAAACAAGTGCTCTTGTTCATGTTTTCATGAATTCTTATTATTTCGCTCATAAAAACTTTAAATTGGCAAAGGTTTTCTTTTTACTTTTTTTTTCCTGAATAGTAAATGCATAACTGTCACATTTTTGATTCTACACGCCAAGCACTGAAGACAAGCAGCTGACTTTCTACCCTGCAGTCACTAGGGCTACAACACAGCACAAGATGAACAAAAGTCTGTACAAGATAATGAGAATCTTCAATGGAAGCCCTATGGGAGTTCAATCAAGTCCTTACTGTGCTTCTTCCCCAGCTCGGCATTTCTTTTCTAGCACGGCATTAACAATAGCAGTATCACAGCCTTGGAACTCCTGCCCAGGAATAATACCTTGATACAAACATTTCTGAGCACTGAGGGGCAGGAATAAGAGAGAAAAGAATACACAGAACTGAAGAGAGAGCAAAATCAAAGGAATTGCCAAGTGCAGGTGCTGTGTTTCTATGTGCATATACGGGAACTTATAGAAAAAAGTGCATTAATTCAATTTAGCTTTCTATTTTTAAGTAAAAATAATATCAACAAAAGACGTATTACCTCTGAAAGGAGGTTGTTCATATATTCATCTTCATCAGTACTATATGACTTTATTATCTTGGAACTGTGCAGCCTTCCTGTCATCCTTATAGACCATAATAATCCTTGAAAGCACAGATTTAGCTGGTGACTCAAGTAAAAATTGGGCATCAGAAACTGGGTTACGTAAGACCACCACATGCAATCTTCTCTTTCAAGGAAACACAGGCTACTCAGTGCACTGAAAATTAGTGAAATTTACTTAGACAAAGGAAGTAAAGCATGAGTTTCATTTAGTAGTCAGAATCTGATTCTATTTAAAAATACTGATTTACCTTGATTGCATTTATATACAGAATAAACCCCAACATTTTCAATCTACCTCAGAAAAATGAAAGTTACTTGGACACACCTTCGAAATTAGCTTTAAGCACAAGTTCCCCCATATAGGTTTATACATGTAACAATAGATATGTGAAGTATAAAAGCAATCTGGAAATRACTCCTTGAACAAAGAGAGGCACATTTTTTTCATCCTTCTCACACTATTTATGCAAAAATACAAGCTTTTCTGTGAAATTTTATCAGTTGACTAGCAACTGACTGAACCCTCCTGGATAATGTGATTTCCTCTTTCCCTGCTGTTCATGAGCTAAAAGATTTCCTCTGCTGAGAATCCACACAGTCTCTCTACTTCTCTCTTCCTCCTCCTATTCCATAGAACAGAAATCTTAATTCTAAAACGTCTTTTAGCATTCACATGTCCAAAATCACCACAACTTCTGTATTTGGCTGTAGTATTTCCTGAAATGAAGCTCCTGATCTTTGAGACCATCCTGGTGCCTCAGAATCTAAAAATCCCCTTGTGCTTACTGCAACCTTTGCCCTGAAATAACAATTTCTGTCCTAACCAAATTTATGACTAGGAACAAACACAAGGAAACAAAGTTAAAGCAAGATAAAAGATCAAAAATAACATCAGGGTCTCTACATCAAAACCAGAATGTTGGACTGAACTTGGAAATAAACCAAAAGCCTGCACAATTGATGAAGCAGAGGCTTAAAAATATCAAAGGAGCCAGTAGGTCTGTTTTGTGCCGACTGCAGACTCTGTAAAAACTTCAAGGGAAATTCTATATATTCCAGAAGGCAAAGGTGACTGAAATTCAGTTGGGATTAGCTTTCCCTCTCCTGTAATAAATGGGTTTGCACACACAAAGTCAAGCAGATCCACCTGAAAGAACTCTCAGCAGCAGAAAGAGCAGAAAATCCACAGGTAGGGAAGTGACTATTTCCTGTGGTAGGAGCCCAGAACAATCAGCCCTATTCTGAGAACACACACATTTAGGGGTTTTTTTTGCATAGAAAATGCCCATGAAGAACACTTACATCCCTTTCAGTATAGTCCTGGCAATTTTCTTGCTGAAAAAAGAGCCACCTTTCCTAAGCAACCAGTTGGGTCTAATGCTTAACTCCTTAGACAGGGAGCAAGGGGAGAGATCAGAGGGTTTGAGTAATTTATGGATCCTTATGCTAACAGACAAAAACAAAGTACAAAAATGAGGAAAATTACATAAGGCGAATTATAGCTCTTCACTAGTGAAAACATATTTTGCCTTGAAGAGCATCACAGCTTGCTTTTCCTTCCCCCATACAGAAGATAAATTACATGGTTTCTCCCTCTCCACTAAAAGTATGTGGCAGCTTTCAATTCAAAAGTGAGATGATAATTTTTTGGCTTGAAAAAAGGCATTATTGCCAATTTCAAACCAAAAATGTTCTTCCGGAGTAGGCATTTCTGGCTGTTGTTCCAGAAGCCACRGGGAATATGCTGAAAATCACTAATGAAATTCATAGTTGTATAAATTGCGAAAAACCAGTGAATGCCAAAATTGTTTAAAACTCATGTCACATTGATCAGGAAATAAGATGTATGGTAAAACAACCTAAATCACTACTAATCCAGTAATCTTACAAAGCCAGCAACATTCAATGACATCTAATCTTGATGCATGCTCAAAGAGGAATGAAACCCTGCACAGCTCTCCTGGCACTCTACAAAGGCCTTTGGAAGCCTGTGTTTGAGAGACTCTGCATACTCCAGCCCTGACTGCCAGCCTGCCAAACCCGATTGCCTCTCCCCACCCCCCAAAAACCCCTTAATTTTTCACAGTCCAGTTTTACATAAGTTTTTACAATGTTACAGCATATCCTTCAAGTTTGTACTTGGATTTGATGTCAACACTGAGAAGAAAATAATCATTCTTAAAATGAACTACCTATCTGAGCTAGTTCAATATAGTAGGTTTACATCATTTTAAAGTTTACTGAATTTCAATGCACTGGGATTTGYGGCTCCTTTTCTGCCCAGGATGGTTTAGCCCTAGCATGGCATATTCCCAGTAATGTACAGATTATTGTATTAAAATCCCACGCCACTCTGCAAGGTAACACAAAACTGCTGGGAATCATGCAGGCAGGAGGTGAGCATCCCCTAATGTGACAGATTTTCACTGCAAGCCCTGACATCTGAGCCATGCTGCACTGAACAGTTCAAGATACCCTGAAGAATTCTTTCTGCCTAAGTACTACCACAGAAACAAAATAACCCTAATTTCAGAAAAATTCAATTTCTCTTCAGCTTCATTGCACAAGACATATTTCCTTATCCAGTGGCCAGAGCTGAAATCTAGAAATGCTGGGATGAAAGTTTAGAAATCCCCCTAGGACAGCAATTCTCCAAGTCAGAAGGGCCAACACAGTGTAACATTGTGTACTGTGGACCCATTTCAGCCACTACCTTAATACATCCATGATGAGAACATAAATATTGCTTCAGAAAGAAACAATAAGGTGGGTAGCTGCACCTGGTTCCCTGTTCTTCAAAATACAGAAAGAACAGGGAAAAAAGATCCATGAGTTAATGATGTTGGTGTGTTTACTCAGCGCAGGCAGTGAGGCATTTTCCCAAAGGAAGTTTAATCTGATATATTTTCTGTTTGGAACAATCCTAATTATTTTTCAGTAACTCTGGTTGACTGGATATAAATATGTTTTTCAGCTCAGTTTGACATAAAGAGAAATAGAAGGTTGGAAAAGAAGCTTTCAAGACAAACCCAGTAAAAAACAGACTGTAAAGAAAAGGAGTTTATTGTCTGTATTGCTCAGCTTTTGGCAGATTTATCATAAGTCCACTGCAAACTTTATACCTACAATCAACAACCAAAATGGATTAAGGGAAATTGCAAGCCCCTATTAAATGGAATGAAGGAAAAYTCTGCTGTATTTCGTTACTCCAATAAAACCTTTTATTTTTGCCTCCTCATTTTTAAAGGAGAAAAATTCTACTTAGATCAATTAGCATGTCTAAAATTCTCTTCAAATAGGACAAATTCTTTCACACCAATGATTCTTAAGCAATTTGAGAAAACATTCTTTTGGAAGTTTTTAGAAGTTTTTTTTGGGGGGGGGAATATTTATCCTTTTTTCTTTTACCTTTAAACTATTTTTCTCTTTATTACCTTATCAGGCTTTCTGGCACCAGTGCTTTCAAAGAGAAACATCTCTGGATTTTGTAAAATGTTTCACACCACAAAGTCTGTTGCAAATTTTGTCAGTAGGAATAGCAGCAACACAACATCTCTAGTCCCCAGCCAAGTTGTGGAACTTACAGTGCCCCTACACAATGAAAAGATGTTTTTCTCCCTTTAGATTTTCAGTCAGTGTCACGTGTAACTTCCTGAGTACATTCCTGTACTGTGATTGTGTGGTGATGGAGGAGCAAAGGCGTTCCTCAGAAAGAAACCAGCAATGTGCAAGGCCTCAGAACAAAATTCTACCTGCACTGCCCATGTGCCAGAAGCTGTGCAGAAAGGTGACAGGAATGGTTTGGAAGTGTGCATCTCCTTTTATCAGTCAGTCACAGAGCMACCAGCGTTGTGGCCACTTGAAGGGCACATTTAGCCACGAGACAGCAAGGGATTACAGTGCCTCCAGGAAAGTAGCTGGGAGCAAGATGTCAAATCCATTCAAAACACCGGAGGGCCAGTGACAGACAGATCTCTGCAGAAAAGGATCCTGCCATCGTTACAGATCAATAGATTAACTTGAATCACTGGATGCTGTCTGTAGCAAAAACTGCCAAACCCAGGATGTCATACTGAGGTACAAACCCAAGAATGCAGCTGACAAGACATCTTAGAATAATCCTCTCCTTGTGATGTCCTCTCAGTAAGTCTCTAGATGGAATACTGACTGTGGGTTCCACACCACGTCTCAAGAAGGTCTGGAGCAAACAAATAGAGTGAGCAGGAATTTAGCAACTGTGAAAAGACATGAAGAAAGACTGGCTTAAAGAACAGAAGACAGAGAGGGGCTATTGCAGAAAGGTACAAAGAAGGCTGGTTTCCAGAGGAAATAGATTTGTTGTCTCTGTGTTGACTAGATGTGACAAGAAGAAATAGGCTTAAACTGCTAAAAAGAAGATAAAACTTGGAAAATTGTTAAAAATAATTAAACACTAACTAAATAAGCAGAGGCAGTCAATTCCTCACCTCTGCCTGGACTGTTCTCAGGAGATAGGGAAAAGCAAGGAGCAGACTTGAACAGGCTGTAAAAATCACATCTCAAACAACAAGAAGACTCTGCCCACCTCTATGGGGCTCTCAGGAGAGAAGGAAGCACCAAGAAGGAAGGCACCAAGAGAACTGTTCTGGAGGAAAAAGCCAAGCCTTCGAGTGATAAACTTGTCACCATTTAACTAAATAACAGAAGCCGGTTTAAATCCATCATCATCATCATAATGAAGTGCCAAATTGTGTTTAGTATCTTCTAACAAAATAATTCTTTGGAAAATTTTACAGTACCAGGGAGAAGGTAGGAGTGTTCTTCACCACTAAAAAGAATGTAAAATAATATACGACAAGAGTAAAGAGCACAAAGAATGTTGTTATTAACTGCTGTTCAAAGCTGCACATCTCTGCTCTGATGGCATGCTGCAGCCTACAGAGAAGGCAAAATGCATAATGACTCTTTTGCTGAAGGATAACACATAGCAAAGAAACACAGGAAACTCCACAGATGTGACTGCTACTGTAGCACTTATGATTTCCACTCAGTCAAGGTATTTCTACAATTTTTAAAGACAAATTATGTTCAAATAATTTAAAGCAATTGTTTTCATACTTGCTTGTACCAAATTTTCAAAAGAGCTGCTTTAAGCCATCTTTTCTGAGGGTATTTTTAACTCAGGTTTGTTTCCCTTCTATGACCTTGAACAAACTAACCAGCAGCCAATAATCAATACACCAGACAAAACACTATAAACTCCAGAAGGYAACAAAAATCTCTCCCAACATGGACATCTCTATTGCTACTAAACCATAACATATTTCTATATATACTCAGCTCTAACAGAAAAGATCAAGATTGAATAGGAAAAGAAAATCCAAATATTTTCTCATGCAGTAAGGAAAATAATGATCCCCTGAACATGAGCTAAAATAAAATGAAATAAATCTTAATCAAGAAGGCTTCTGCTAAACAGTCAGGGGGCACAGGGTCAGGTTCAAACAATTTCAACAGCAAAAGCAGGAATCATCTATTTTGTTGTGCAGCTTCCATTCACTCAGTAAGGGCATCATTAAATGTAAAAGGAATATCGATGTTACCCTGAATGCAGGATGAAAAATTTGAATACGACATTTAAACTATGCTCCTTTTTTCTAAGAATGATCTGTTGAGTCATTTAAACGGGAAGAAAAATATCCCAGCAGCAGCAGATAAATGCAGTAAGCCACATCAATGCTCTGAATCCTTCTGTTAACAACTGAGAAGAACTAAAACAGTCCTATGATGCATGCCATGACAGTCCACAGTTCCAAAAAGATGTGTGTGACTTGATCATTCTTGTCTTTAGCTATATACATCCATGTACAGGAAGTACAGGAAGGAAGACAGAGATGTTCAGAGTTTCTATATTTATTCATATTAGGAAATACAAATTCACCAGTTGCTCAATACTCTGAGTTCCTGATTTTGACTGGGGTAGAATTAATTTTCTTCACAGTGGCTAGTATGAGGCCATGTTTTGGATTTGTGATGAAAACACATTTGATAACACAGAGAATTTTTTTATTGCTGAGCAGGGTTTCCAGAGAGCCAAGGCCTTTCCTGCTTTTTGTTCTGCCATGCTTGTGAGCAGCTGGGGTGCATGGGAAACTGGGAGGAAACACAGCTGGACAAATGATCCCAAGTGACCAAGGGATATTCCAGACCATGTGACATCATGCTCAGTACATAAAGTGGGAAGAAGAAGGAGGTAGGGAGGAACATTTGGGGTGATGGTGTTTGTCTTCCCAAGTAGCTGTTACACCTGATGGAGCCTCGCTCTCCTGAGGATGGCTGAACATCTGCCTGCCCATGGGAAATTATGAATTAATTCCTTRTTTTGCTTTGCTTGTGTGTGCAGCTTCTGCTTTCCCTATTAAGCTGTCTTTATCTGAAGCCACGAGCTTTCTACTTTTTATTATTCTGATTTTCTCCCTAATCCCACTGGTGGGGCAGTGACTGAGTGGCTGTGTGGGTCTTGGCTGCTGGCTGGAGTTAAATCAGGACAGTTCCTCATCTTGAAACTTGAAAAAAGATACCAGACACAAAGTCAGAGAGCAGAGACARCAAGACCCCCATCTACAGGCACAAGGAACACTGGCCTGAATTGGAACAGGTATGTAAACCTATACAAGCAYATAGCTTTTTCACCTACACGTAGGTTTATTGATAAACTTTATCTAGGTCGAGATATGAAAGAGGCTTTCATTTATTTTGGCTTGAAAACTGCTTATATTCAACACCATGTCTAAATAAAAAGAACCAGCTTAAAAGAGTGATATGTAAAAAGGGTATGTAAAAGGAAATAAAAATCTATGAGAAGAGCAAAAATCACAAACACAGACAAACACATCACGCACTTCCAAGGAGTAATGGAAGGGAGCGTGAAACTTTGCAAAGATTTCAAGCAAACCCAGAGGGATAATTAGCACGTTCATCAGTCCRTAAAGACAGCTACCTACAGTTTGTGCTCATCAAACAAGTCAGAGCTTGCTATCATGTCTTCCAAAAAGAAGGTTTTAACTTTTCCATTTCACAGTGATCAATGAACGCACTGACTGGTTCATACTGTRTTCCTCTGATGAAGATGAACACTAGTCTCATTTGCAAATCATAACCTAGACCATTAGTAAATCAAAACTGAGGAAAGTCAAGTGAAACAGATAAACCTCTTCTAGTTTTGTTTAGCTGTAACTACTTAACTGAAATATTTACTATCATGCCTGCAGAATAATTAGGAAGCCTCCTTCTCTGTTCAGTAGTCAATGGACTTTTAAAATGAGAATGATGTGGCTTCGTCTGAGTGCTCCACCACCTCACTACTGCAGCAGAGAGAGACTGCTCATGGACTCTWGGAGAGATGAGATTTCCTGCCAGCCACTAAAATGTCTTGGAAAAAAGCACCAGCAAATTTCTCTGATGAATACAAGAGAATTTTGGGCAAGCAATATTCCAGCCCCTTCTTTCTTTCCCTTCAGCTGCAAACCATAGGCATTCTGTGGGGCAAAATTCACTATGGAGATACTACAGAAAAAAMCCATGTTTATTTAGAAATTTATTTAGAAATAGCTACAGGTTGCCAGTTTAGATGGATGCTGGATACAATATATTTTGACATTCCACTGAATGTTAAACTGAGCACCCTTCCTGGYCTTCAACTATTCTAAGCCACCACCAGGGCAGCCAGGCTTCCCACTCCCTTCCTATGGGTTTCAGCTGAAGAACTCTCCTCCTTTTGTCAATGTCTATCCAAAACTGCTCTTTAGCTTCATTTTCCCACAGACTACTGCTGTGTCCTCTTTGTTTCTATCATAAAGAGGATTATAAACACACAATTAAAGCATCAGCAATATTACAAGAATTTGAAAATATAGGCTCCATTAAGTCTTATATGTACAAACATTTTCATTAACACAAACAGTTTTCAGCACTATTTTGCTCATTTTCACTTAATTGCTGGCTAATGGGGTCTCTTGGTGTGTCACTGTGTGTGTTCTGAGGTTTCTTTCTAAGGGAAAGATAATATAATATTCTGAATTATCTCAGATAAGCTCTGAGGACTGCCAGTAAAAGACACCTCATGGCAGTGTCTGACTTTTTGCAGTAGAGTGATTTGAACAAGTGCCATGAAAATTCCCATTTACTCCCATTATTTACCACCAATTTTATGGCCAATTTCAATGCCCTATTACAGCTCTCTAGTACTTATCACAGCATAGAAATTGTTTTTAGAAAGATGAGGGCAGAGGCAAAGAGGAAATATTCAGCTTGTAAAGGTCAATAAGTGAGTAGAATAAGAGAATTCATGGAAGACTTATTGCAAGGATTAAATACTTATCATCCACTCAGATAAACTATTCAGTATCTTACTAAGGCTGAATTTTAACAATCTTGCTCAAGCTCGCTTAATCACAAACTTTTCCTAATGTACAAAGTATTTCTGTATCTGAAAGAAGGACTAATACAAGTACCAGTGTTTTTATTATTGCAGTTGTTTAAATGATTGAAATGCCACTATTTGTACACTTGTTTTGATAAATCTAGATAATAGATAGCCAAAGAGTCAGAACAGTTTCTGACCCTCTTGATGGTTAAAGACTCTCAGCAGCACACTCTAATATGCACACTCTATTTTAATCTCTTACAATGACTTAAGCAAAAAGAAAAAAGGGTTTTTTTTTTTTCAGAGAACAGTCTCTCTTCTGTAACCGTATTTGTTTTTAGTCAAGAAACCATAATTTTTATGCTGTAAAGGCAGAAACAATGATCTCTCACTTCTGACACAACCTATTTGGAATTCAGAATGACAAGGAAGGCAATTAACTGACATTTTTCTACACAATAATATAAGTTAGGGCTCTAAGGCTTTGCCTACACTAGGGAAATTTAGACGAGTTTCTCAGTGTTGCTGACAATGGCTTGGCCAAGGCACTGTCAGGAATGTGGAAGGTCTAATGCAGACAAATTCACCAGCCTCAAAAATTGCTATCAGCAATTAAGGACTTCTTGGAACAAAATGGGAATAACATCCACAGGTATKAATATTTCTACAGAAATAACYCAAGAACCCATGAGTAAGTCTCATTCACTCTTCGAGAAAAATTTTGAATGTGCCTATTGTTTAATGAAAAATAGCCCAAAGTAATGTCACCATCCTTCCTTAATTATTTTACTTCGTTAAAGACTCAATTTCTTAAAAAGATATTTTAACTTTGAATAACCTATTCCTGAAATAATTCCTAAAATTAAGAATTATTTGATGTGTTCCTTTTGAATAAAACAAAGAAGTTGAAAGCTTGAGTTATTTTCTGAGAATGTAATTTTTTTATAAGCATTTCTGTAGAATAAACCCTAAAAGACACCTTAAAATATGACTTCCTCACAACATGGATGGGATTCTTTGGTGCCTATCACCAAACCACTCAATATTTAAAAGCTACTCCTCCACTTGAACAGCACTTTTAAACAGAATTATTTCAATTTATAAGCTAAATCATTAAAACACTGCTGGAAGGAATATGGTTACAAATGAGGATATTGGCAGAAATCCAATGTTATTGGGAAGGTAGGATATTCACACTAGTCCGCTGCCAGTGGTGATTAATTAAAAGATGTTGGATACCTGAAGCCAGAATGGCTCATTCAATRTGATTCCCATCGCTTTTGCTCACAAGATATTTATGCAACCAAAAGAAGAAATGGCAAATTATGATAGCAAAGCTCAAAGACACAAAGATATAAATGTTCATGTTTTATTTACAGTCCCAGCTTTTAGTCTGGTGGTGTGCATATCAGGAGAGGTGATTTCTGTCTCTGCAGTATAGTTTATCAAGAAATCTGTGTAAATTAGATGGTAGAAGTGCAGACATTTGAGACTGAAACCCCTCTGACTATGGAGCAATAGAGAAGTAATGGAAGAGCAAATGGATGTGGAGAATGTGAAAGATGGCAATGGAAAAGATGGAGAATGATGAAAATGCTAAATGGTGAAAGAAAAAAAAAATCAACCTATCCTTGTTTATGTGTTGTTACATATTTGGTTCGCAGCAGATGCTTCATTTTCCTTGCAAACAGTGTAGAATTTGCCAATTACGAAAGACATCTTCCCACAAGCATGAAGGATTTAAAATTATTTACAATTTTTAGATTTGTTTGAATTAGTTTGAATACTAAATCACACATGGGAACACCCCCAGCAAAGTCCACTTCCTATGATATGCACATGGAGAGACAAATCTTCTCTGTCAGCCACCCATTCTGCTGACACCTTCCGTCCAGATAATGGACAAGCATAATTTAGTTGTGTACTAAATAACTATTGTATTTTCAATTAATTATTATTAATTAATAAACAACATCAAATTAGATTTTGAGATCTTTCTATGTAACTGGCAAATTCAGTATTAATAAAACACCACCTTTAGTGAAGTGAGCCTTTAAAATAATCAGATGACAGTGAAATCAAACTAGAATTGAGAAAAACACCCCCAAAACATCCACCTTACAGACTGCTAAGAAAAAGGTAATAGGTGCCATAGGAACAGAGTCCTGAATTTCCTCTCTAAAATAATCTGTAATGCTCTATAAAACCACTGTGTAGTTCTACTTCATAATACAAACTGATAATATGAACCACATATTTGTGCATGTCGACATCTTCTAGGTATCAGAACATCCCATCTACCCCACCTCCCCATATATGCAAAAATAATGCACATCAGCAGTGTCATGGTGGAGYTTTGGCTCTTGGGTCAGAGAATCTGTGTTTCTGGCAATCAGGCTGTGAACACATACAACTGAGCTACACAAAGTAGCTCAAAATCCAAGTAACAAGAACCAAAGACCATATTTGTGGGAATTCATACTGCTTTATATACCAACACCTAAACAAAGTCTCTGTATTTTCAGCTGTTTAACTAACTTGAGACAAAAATCCAAACAACTCAAAATAGGACTCTGGGACTCTGCAGTCTATTAAGTGAGCAACTGAAAATGGTTCATTAGTTAGAACCAAACCCAGACTATGTGAAACAGGCATCTTTTGCTTATTTTGTTATGTCCTGCTATGTCAATTATGTGTTTATTTAAGTAATAAGACCTTAGCTTCTTTCTGCAAATCTTTGGAGGTGACCTGAATATGTATGRTGTTTAAACACTATGTAAAGAGGATAGTTTCTGTTGTACATAACATGGYCTTGAGTTAAAAGAAATAAGTTAGRTGCAGCACACTGGTAAGGATCTCACAGCAGCACATTCACTTCCCTTGTGTATATAACCTTGTTTCTAGAACAAGAATACAAGTGCTACATTACTTTGACTATTTTACCTTGATTCAAATTTTCTCTCATGGAGGCAAAATAGAAAATGCTTAAATTTGAGTTAACATAATATATTTTGGATTAAACTTCTACAGATTAACTTGTATTCCCACAAAGATGAGTTCATATTGTAGACATGGTTTTCTAAGCATTCAGTGCTTATTAATCAGTTTTTCTAAAGACAAGTCCTTCCTCAAAGTAGTCTCATTATGAAATAGGTAAAATAGATAAACTATTATACCAAGAAAAGAAAGGAACTCCTCTAAGGCTGTTCTGGAAGAAAATTAATTGTTTACCTTAATTTTTTACCTTAAAAAATTTTTATTTTTAACTATACCATGACTAGTTTGATATCTGTTATGTGATATTAATTCAGTAAAAACCTTACTGTCCTTCTCTTTAAAGAATACCAGCCACAGAGGCCTCAGTGTCCTTTGGTTTGCATGAGGATTCCAGAGAGGAAGGTCTTGATAAAACCTGTCAGCACATGTGCACTGAAGTCCCAGAGGGCTAGCACACACTTCTTTTCCCCAAGCCTTGTCTTTGACAGGGAGAAAGGATGACACAAGGGTTCACCCATTCTGGTGGTTTGCTTGTCCTTCTTAGCATCCTGGGTGTATGTCTTGGGACCATCCCAAACTGACAGGACTTGAAGACTTCCAGACTGAGGCCAAGTGCCTACTCTCCCTGCCCTGCAACAAGTAGAGGGCACTTGAGAGGGAAATGCAGAGCTCTTTTAGTTAAGGCTCTGGTAAACTCTATTCAATTCCTGGGTTTGCAATGGGTTTTCTTCATGAACCCAGGCAAGTACCTGTGCCTTGCTACAGAACCTCCTGCCTCACACAGAAGTGTTCTGAGACAACATGTAAATGTCTGAGAGGTGCTAGGACTCTGCTTTCATGGGCACACAGTGTGGGAAGCAGGACAGAGCTCAAGATGATGCCTTGGAGTAGAGCTGAACATCACACTGATGAGCCGCAGTTTCTATCTTCCTGCACATCATCTTTTACACCCTGTGCAATCACTTCACRGGTTTAGTACTTTTACTGCTAGTATTGCATGTCTATTTGCACAAAATTTGTCCCTGACATTATAGGAGATAAAACTATTGCAGTTTYTTTCATTGAGCAGAGACACCTACATGTTTTCTGTTACTATTATGCCACGCAGGGTGATTAACTAAATACTAAAGCAAGTAGAAATGGAGAAATAAATACAGAAGAAGAAAATAAGGGGACAAAATGACTCAGCCAAACCTGCAGCCCTGCAAATTTCTAAATATTCTATAATCTTCAAAGTCTCTGTGAGAGAACAGAGCTCTCTGGCTATCATTTCAGTATTTTAACTTGAACATAGTACTTGGCAGGAAGCATTCAACAAACTGAAGCTATGTGTATCATGTTGAAACATATCACACAGATGTTATTATGCAGAGGCAGGAAGAAAAATACACCATGATGAGGAAACTTAAAACTTTAGGTAGTACACAGAAAAGCACAGTAAACAATGATGGGTAAGTACTTGTCTAATAAAGGTGCTTCTAGAGGTAGAATGAGGCTGCCATTCCTAATTAGCAAATATTTTCCAGCTTTAATTAATCGACCTTAAGGGAAATGATTATATAAAATAATGGCATAGAAAAGTTAAAGCAAATAACACCCACAGACTGCACAAAAGATGTTTTGGTGATCATATGCTGCTGACAATTCATCAGMTATAACAAGGTAGAGCAAAAGAACTGACCTCCCGAGGACAGATGATTCTCTTGGGACGTGGTGCCTCTTGTTGCAATTGATACACTGTCAAACACAAAAATGTACAGATCATTAGAAGATGGCAACATACACAAACTTTTATTCAGATGAGTCTTTTTAGCCAGGGGCTGCAGAGAAAAATGCAAATGTAAAGACATGACAGCAAAATGAGGAATTTCAGTGTGTCTAAATCATTTATATGAAAATTGGTTGTTGACTGGCAAACTAACTGAAGCGGTCAGTGCTTTAACTGTTAGAAGTATTATCCTTTTGTACTGGTTTTTACATTTCTATAGCAGGGAAGACTAGCCAGAAAGACCTACTAGGTCTGTCTYAGGATAAAATCCCACTTTTGCACACAGCATGCTGTAACAACCCAAGAACAGATTGCTTACCAGTAACACCAGCAGTTTTTTGGATAGKCCAAGAAAAAGTTCAATACCTTTGAATGGGCTGGCTCATCACAATCTCATAATTTATTTCAAGATATACTGGCAATTACTGAAAAGCAAACCAACATTCCTTTCAGAGCAGTTATGCCTTATTCAAATGGCTCTGGATCAATTTTGCAAATCTTCTGAGGGCTGCAGGAGAGAGACCTGAGGCTAGGGGTACTTGCTGCCTGGCCCCCAGACTCTTCACTGCATGTATTTAATGAGATCTTCTCCCTCCCTTCCACTGCAGAGTCGTGAGAAGCTGACATGCAATGACAGTAATCAATTCCAGCACAGACAGACTGTCTCTCCATAACTCCAGTAAAAATCCCAGAGGTTTGGATTGCCTCCCTCGAGAAAGGCCTTCTGTATGCTGACCTTCTTGTATTTGGAAAGATCATGTCGTGCCCATGAATTTTTTTAAAAGACTGAGTTTCCAGGACACGTTTATTCACAATGCTAGTGAAGCTCAGAATTATGCCCTGAAAGGTGGTAGATTATGGGCGGAATAGAAATCTCTCTAGGTTTGATAAACACAGAAACTCTGTTGCAGAAAGTGAATTGAAAAGGTGTAAATTGAAGCAGCACCTTTTCCCCMCTTCTCTTTAACTTCTCTTTAACTTCTCTCTTAAAAGCAAGGAAATCTGGAAAGTGGGGAAATCCTCAGCTTGCACCCAAGTTTCTCACACAGAACTCGGTGAGACGTGAAAGCTTAGGGGGACTCCTGCTTCCTGCTCACATCAAAGTGGAAAAACCTATAACCTCTGCTTTAAYTGATCCAACCTTCATCTCTGGTTCCTGGGAGAGGCACAGAAAAACAGTTCATAATTTCTTATATTCCCTCCAAATTTAATGCTGGATGTGATTCAGCTCTAAATTTCTACTAAGGCTTTGGATTTACTCTGCATCATTCAGCATTGTCAGATCTCCTGCTACTTTTGCACAAGATTTACGATAAGTTGATAATATTTTGATAACTCCATGATAAATATGGTCTTTCTTACCTCTTGTAATTATGTGACTAAGATTCAAAGACTTCTACTCTTTTGTGAGCAAAYGATTTGTGTATCTGAATAAAATGTCAAACAATGCATGAAAATTTTGTTCAAAAACCACAGTTTGTTTTTTAAACCTCTGATTATTCTGGAGCCCGATAGCATGATTTTAGAATTAACTTCTGAATGTCTGAAAYAAGCATAATCACTGATTGAGTAAATTAATGATGCTTAATACTGAACTCATCCAAGAGGAAAATAACAATTTTTTCCTTCTCCCCATTTCCAGAGGAGAGAAGGAACTCTAAGGATTCAAAAGATGACAAGAATATCTCCTTCTCATTTAAAGTAAATTATCCATTTCCTCAATTAATTAATTTRAGTTTTAACTGAAAAATCATACTTCATAAAAATTCAATTTTTCAATAATCAAATCTTTTAAACATAGACTGACACAGCCAATTAAGCTAGTGGAGTTTCTAAGACAGCTTGATAAGAGTGATGTAAAACAAGCAGGTCTGAAGAACACACAGGAAGCCTATCTTGTGATGTCTCAAATATTTTTGAGAAATGAAAAAAGCAAAGARCTCTCTAACATGACCAAGAGGATCTCTGAGGTTGACAACACCAAATAAGCAATGATGGGGAGAAGAGTCAGCATTTCACAAAACAAAGGAARTAATGATTAACAGGAAAGGGCAGATACAGACATGAAAGACATGAAAGCAAACACAAAAAACTGGATGTTCATAGGATGTAGTGGGATAAATCAGTGCAAGGATTCCTGATGWGTGCAAGGAAGACAAATCATCTTAACAACTGTATTTTGAATAGAGTGGAAAAGGTTGCTGTCATTCTCAGAGAGAGGTGGGTAATTAATCTGTGCAATAATATGAACTGAGAAATATATCTGATTTAGAAATTCATCAGAAGAAAACACGGATTATAACTATATAAATAAAAAATTACAAATTATATGCTAAATGTACTGGATGAGAAAATGGCCCAAGCATGATCAAAACTGAAAATGCTGGAAATGGGAAATGGTTTCCTCTGAAGGACAAAAAATTCAGACTTGGCTATATTAGCTTTAAATTGATAGTCATTAAACTGACAGAAAGACAAACCAGTGAAACAATTGGAGGTAGATACAGARCCATTAGATGGAGGGAGAGAGGAGGGATTGGGAGCAGAGAAAGGACTGAAAACCACCAGTGGCACTGTGGTAATGGACATCGAGCAGCTCAGGGGAAGACAAATAACAGAGAAGGACCAGACAGACAGACACACAGCTGCCAAGGATTCCCAGTAAGGACACACAGTAAGGCAAGGGTGGAAAAGGTAAAACAACAGTGAAAGTTCAGTTAAGTGGAAAACAAGGAAGGCAGTGTCTCCCAGACTAAGGCATCAAGGAGCAAAGCCAGTGTGACCCTACCAAAAGCTGTGTTTTCCTTTAGAAAGGTCTCTGCTGTTTCTGCTTCAAATGATTGGTGTGAGAAATCCTGCTAATGGGCTATGAATACAGTGCAGTATTATGGCTAAGGTGACTTGAGAAAAATGTGCCCTACAGCTAAGTTCCAATGAGCACAGACACCTCATTAAGTGACCTCATTTTCAGAAGTGCTGAACATCCTGCAGCTCTGCCTGATCTCATTATACACTTTTTTCCAAAGTGCTGGGCACTGGCACTGAGGCTGAYATTGCTGAGACCCCAGCACAGTCCAGGGGATGGTCAGAGACTCAGAAGGCACATATCCCTCACCTATTTGCTCAAATGGCAAACATTCCTTGCCTTTCTGCCTCATTTTCCCATCTCTGAAAATCTTAAAACAGAACTCAATGTATAAGACCACGGTTAAGTGAAATAATAGAAAACCACACTTATTTAATGCAGTGGCAAGCAGTGATTGACATCTGACCCAGTCAATTCCAGCATTCAGAACTGACAGGCAGGTTACAGACAAACCCACTGTGATAATAGAAAAGATGACACTCGAACATAATGATGCATTATTATTTTAGCCCTGAGAAAATTAACCTTATAAAAAGTCAATTGCATGCAAAAAGAAAATGTATTATTACCGCTCTCAGAGAACTGCATCAGACTGGGAGTGGTTTTTTGTTCAGCATCAGATGCAAATGAAATGCACAGTAATAATACACATTAAATTTAGGCAAAAATTCAGCACTGCAACARAAAAATGCAGTGGCTTTTATTTGACCCTTGAACAACTTTATCAGGTTCATACTTCAGATAGCTTGCCAGCATTCATAGTATCATAATCACATTGGAACTTACAGCATTAACAAAACTTAAATTTATTAYTGCATTACTTGAGGAACATTTCTTTGAGATGTAAAGTAGCTGCTTAGAATATATCTTTCTCTCTTTTGTTCCTGTTAGAGCATGAGTCCTGTCTCAGGGGATGAAATAGGGAAATTCTACAGTATGTTTTAGGAAGAACTGTCTAATTCCAAAACCCAATCTGCCTAAGAAACAATGGGTCACATGCAAAAATCAGCACTTACTCCTTTTCTGCCAGGGAGGAAGGGCTATTACCCATGTCTTCATACTTTTTTTTTCCTCATTCTGCAGTGTGTCAGGACCTCAAGCTTTCTCCTTTAACTCACCTATGATGAGTGTTCAGTGATGCTCCAGCRGAGAGGAAAAAATCCTATCATGACTTTTATAAAGCAGCAAGGAAACACACCGCCTTCTGTCTCAGAATGTTTCGCAGAGTTCCTCAGTTTCACCTCCTCAGCCTCATCTCAGTCTGGCATTTTTTATCCATGTGCTGAGCCTGAACAATATGAGCTGTCCTATTTCTGCAGGATTACTCACATGCTTAATTAGGAACCTAAGTGCTTGGCTGAAACAAAGACTTAATTTCTAACAAAAATGAGTCTCGGACACTGTGCCTATTATTTGATGAAGGACAGAAGGCAGGGAAACTTGGTGAGGAGCTGAAGCATGGCATCAGCTGATGTTCTGTGCCTTGCCACTTTGCTTCCCACCAACACACTTGTCTTGAATAATGCAAACAAACATTGAAGTGGCATTGACACATGACTGACTCAGCACATGCCAATCTCAATCTCAACAGGGGTAAAAGGAGGAAAAAAGTGTTTTACATCTCCTCAAAATTCAAGCACATACGTGCTGAGGCTGGCAACCAGCATTAACTATGCTCTTTCAGTCAAACAAATTGCCTACTCCTCCTGAGAAGCAGGTAAGAGGGTAAGCAGTTTGTCCTCTAAGAGGACAGTGTAGTACTGGAACAGGTTACCCACAAAGGTGGCAGAGGCTCTACCCTTGCAGCTTTTCAGGACTCAGTTATGTAAAGCCATGGCTGCTCTGCTCTAGAGCCAACAACAGTCACGCTTCGAGTGGGAAGCCAGATCAGCTCACCCCAGAAGCCCTGCCAACCCACATTCTGTGATTCTTATCTTCTTTTATTTACTACCTCAGAGATGGTAAAATGGCAAAATACCATTTTCTATAATACTTCCAACATATGGCAGACTACAAAAAGAAATCTGTTCTTGGAACAATGCAAGGAATCTGTTATTTGTTGATCTGCTTCTCTGGTAAAAATGCAATCAAACCCACTGCCTAAAGACTTCTGGCTGCTAGAAACTTTCCAAACTTTTTCCCAGGTTCCTTCCTGTTAATGTAAAATTATTCTTGCCATTTCTTTTATTGTCTGTGTCCCAGGGCTATCAGAAAAAGTCTGAAAAACTTTGTGACCTGTGAAATCTATGTGAAATTCTAACAATTCCTCATAAGCAAGTGAGGATCTTCTGCACTAGAAGTGTTCATGTTTTCCAAATGTAGCTGAATCAAATTTTTACATTATGTCAAAACAGTAAGGCTTGAGATCTGAAAACAGTTGCACTTTGATTTGTCTTTGTCCATGGACACGTGCAACACTGTTTATTTGAACACTTTGTTGGCATAAACAGGAAAATCTGCCTTTGTTTAGAAGCTAGAAGGATTGAAGCCTTGATCTTGATGTCAGTAAAAGGCAACATAGTCACCTAAATTTATCCAGGACTTAAAATAAGAAATCAAAACTGTATGCAATGTGTCTTACTAGCATGTTAGCAAACTTTAAAAATTACTAGGAAAAATACATTGAAAATAATTGTTAAATAGGCAGTAAACTCAAAGYGTTAAGCATGAAATACATATATAAGTTAAAACTGTCAAGAGATAGGACAGCAGGTTGAATCATAGACAAACACTATTGCTGGACATAATCTCTAKAATTAATTTACCAGATCAGAATTCTTCTTGCTGAGTAAAGAAGCATACATCACCTATCATTGCAAAGAAAAATGTGTATTTGTGGCTAAGCAGTCTCAGGAGTAAATCTTTCTGAGCTTAAACTATTTTCTGCCTCTTGGAGCTTTGCAACTTTTTCCAAGGTCACTCATGCATGGAGTTTAGACATTGAGGCCGTGATTTTGTCAYTACCACAATATTGGCATCCTACATATAGTGGAATAGGAAATTATATATTCATAGACTATTCATCCATTCTGGTTGCATTTGGTTTATTTTTTTCCATTTAAAAGAATGTTTCTTTGGATTACATGTAAGCTATCAGATAAAAGTAACCCAACTTTTTCCCTGCATGCAGTCGTCTGTCTACTGCACAACTGGGGCAACTAAGAGCAAGTAAGTAAAGGTAGGTTCTTACTTCCTGACTTTTTAATGAAAACTTACTGCTGAAAAGGAAATATGTGTCATTTGAAATGCTGGTCTTCTCAGAGTCAATGGCAGCTTTTTCATTGATTTTGAGTAAGCTCTTTTTAAAAAAATCACTCAACTGTCTGCTTCTTTTCAAGCACTCAGCAAAGAATGCTGGAATGGTCCAACACTCTTGCTGCCTTTTTAGGAGGTGTCTCTTACTTGTTCAAAACATTACAACAACAACAACAAAGTCTAGAAAACAGTGCTCTGAGAAGCAAGGTCTGTAATTTAATGGCATATTCAAATTTTGGTTGAAAAAAATCCCAGTCCATTCTGGGGCAGAATGTCATTCTCAGGTAACACAGAGGTGATGTCTTTGAAGTCAGCAAGACAGTTTAATGTGCATATAAGTGAAGTCAGCAAGTTCATTCTAGTCTTTAAAATTACACATGTACATGCATGTAGCTACCGTGATCATTGTGTTTTTGTAGTTGCACTTTGGTACTGGCACTGTACTGAATTTGCCACAATAAAAGAGAGAACTTTTGCTTAGGAAAGCTCTGTGTCTGAAAACAAAAAGAATAAAACAGCTTTCTATACCCAAAGCTACACTGTTATTAAAGTTCCAGGAAGGGTTTAAAATAAAAAGATCAAATTTAAAGGCTATCCATAATAAGGCATTTAAAAGCCAATATTTTGTCTTAGATCTGTGCATCTCTATTAGAAAATACACTTGGAACAAAGCAAAAGAGCATAAAATATGCACTTCTGCACTGCACTCTATGTAAATGATTTTTCTAAAGGCAGACAGGAAGGTTCAAAGAGCTGATAATGCTGTCTCCAACTTCTAAACCACCACTTCAAAAATCAGCTTCTATTGCTAAGGATCAAAAATATTATTATCTTAAAGTGATTTGGTGACCCGTATAAAAAGACAAGTATTCTCAAGTCTGACCTTTCGTAAACATACAAAGCATTAACCTCTACCTCTGAAATCCTTCCTGAAAATCTCAGCAGAGAATGAAACCCAGGAGCTGCACACTTTTAAGGCAATGGAGGGAATCTGGCACACATAATCCTGCTGCCCTTGTTCCATGGAAATCCATAAAAGTTCAGGTTATGCTGCTGTCCTACACAGTAATTTGTACTAGCATCTAGTAAATTTATGTCTTTCTTTCAAATAAAAAAGGAGAAAATACCTAACAGTGACTGACACCTTGGTCAGTCACTAAGATTATTCAAATTAATAATGTGCCTAATAATCAGGCACTAAGATTATTCAAATTGCTTGTATACTCACAGTATGATTTCCATATTGGAGGCTGGTATTCTTCAGCATCTAAAATAGAAGCAAAAAGGGAGAAAGAAATCAGTCATTTGGCCACTGGGTCAAACTGTCAGCATGCATTTTTCTGCTGAGAGGCCTCTTCTTGTCAGCAAAATTCACATTTCTTTCCCAAGAGAGATGATAGCCTATTTACAGTACAGTTTGCTATGTGAGAGAAGAATACAAATTTCAACCACTTGTGGATCCAATGTGCTTTTCCCAAATTATTCAACTGTAAAAGAAATTATTTTTGACCGATTTGCACTAATCACCTGTATTTTTAAAATAATTAACTGGGCTGGTAACTACATTATTTATTTGCTTTACCTGGCATGCTAAACAGATAAATCACTACTGGTTTTCAATGTGGTTTCTAACCCCACTAGTAAGATTTGAAAATGAGCATCAATGAATAACACACTGAGGCTAAAAAGATGCACAGCTCAGGTTGGACTCAGATGCACAGACCTGACATTTTCAATGAAAGTCAACTACACTTCTTGAACCCATATGTAATTGGCATACTTTCTAGAAGCTGAATCAACAAAAACATTATGAAAAAGATAGAAAAAGGAAAGACTGCAAAGCCTGCCATCACAAACAGGTTAAATTATTCTAACATTATTGACTAAAGGGGCACAAAGAGTTGGTGTTTTTTCTTCGTGACCACTCCACGGGGAGGTTTCCAGCTCTCTGCAAGAAAGCCAAYTGCTGTAACCTACAGAAATCCCAGCAGGAGCCAAGCTGGAGCAGAGGGAGCAACCCCAGTGGCAAAGGGTGGGGTACAGGGTAYTAGTTTGACTCTGAACTGCCACGCTGCCAAAAACTTCGAAGTCATTTACCAAGGGTATGTCATTAACTTGCCAAAACTGTGCAGGTTAATTGAGGTATTTGTTATTTACTAAACTTCTACTTAAGTTATGCTAATATAATTCAATTATAGTTGCATAGCTCATGYTCCTTGTCTATTTACATATACACAACTACTTTAAATATATCCCTGCAAAAGTCTGTTTACTAGGAATTTTAATCACTAACTACCATCTGCCACTTTTAACTCTATTGTTTTAGAAGAGGATAAATCTAGCAACATTCACAATTACTGCCTGGAATAGCGCCCTACAACAATTTACAGATATATTGATCGGGAAACCCATTCAGTTTCAGTTTCAACTGAATCCACCTTTCAACTTAGGCAAAGTTCAAAAGGCTCCCAGACWAACAGAGTTATGCTGTGCTGTAGCAATCCAAGAGTAATTAGCTTGCAAGTTCATCATGCAGAAAACTTATTTTAAATTGTATGAGGCTATTCATGAGATGAATTAAATTTATTTATAAAATAAGTCATTTTTTCTCTTCTCAACTTCTAATAGTATTATGTCACTCTGTTTTTCCCCCCATACATCTATTGCTTCACATACAGTTTACCACAACACCATAATATTGTATATTAAATTCTTCTGTCAATACTTCTGGGCTACTGCAAGAGAATTTCTGAATTTCCTTCTTCACGTATTATATTTTTTCAACTGAAGAAACACTGAGATAATGCAAATATCTTATTATCTGTACTGGTGACTTCAGATAAGGAAGTAATAGYGGGAGAAGCAATGAAAAACCAATGAGTATCAGTTGTTGCTTTAGTCTTCCAAATTAATTAAAAAGTGCGCAGTAAATTCAACAGTGAAAGCTGATGTACAAGTGGCCATAAAGTGCTTTATTAGTTGGAGACAGACTCATAGTGAGGAAACACTGCAGCCAAAATGGAGAATCATCCWGGAGATAAATCATACTACAAAACTCCCAATGATTGCATTTGATTTGTCACAGTTATGAATCTGTCAGCCCCGGAAAGCATGGACAGAACCATTCCTCAGCAGCTAAAATAATTTTAAAAGACAGCACACTGGGAGGAAACTCACGTGTCACCAGGGCCTCATTCACCACTACTGGTGAGGTACTGTCACATCCTCTATGATCCCTTCAGCTGAAAGCATGTCCCTGAATCACAGGGAACAAAATGCCATAGTGATAGTACTAATAGAGTTTATTGTCAAGCTGTTTGATGGAACCCATTTGTAGGGAAATAAAGAATAATTTGTTTAAATACAACTTGGAGACAAGGGTCATGGTTGAGGATCAGGGAGAGGTCTAATGGAACCCAGATAGAAATATCTTTCTTCCTTTGCAGCAGGAAGCTGCTGAGCCTCTGTTTAAACAACTCTCATCCTTGTATGGTAAATTCTTAGGACTCCCATCCTGGTTGACTAGATTAGACTGAACTTCAACCATTCTTAAGTTAGAGGTCAAAAGAGGCAAATCCTGCCTGAGCAGATTTGATAACTTCTATTTGCTCTTTTTGAAATTTCTGCTCTTCTGTATTTTGTTATTCCTCTGTATTACACAGCAGCTTTGCTCATTAAATTGTGTTCCACTCTCCATCATGAGACTTTGAACAGCAGTTCTGGCTCACAGAAATTACAAATACAAGTTTGGGTGGTTGTCTCAGTTACTACAGGACACCTCTACACACAGCTTGTGCTTTCAGTTCTGCACATGATAATGGTCTCAGCAAGGCCAAGAGACCTCAGTCTTGAGCCACTTAGCAAAAATCAATCCATCAGTCAATCAATCAATCAGACTTGGCACAAACGCCAAATGCCCTACATTGATGTCTCATGAAATGATATCCTTCATACGAACTTTGATCGTAATGACTACCAAAACTGTGACTGGCAGCGTGGGGAAAAGGTTCACTGAGGTACTCTCAGGTGATAAGACAGGGTCTTTCATATTGCTCTTTTCTTGAAAGGTTCATATTTTCTACAGYGACTTCTTGTCTAGATTCAGAAAATGTGCCAGCTAAGGTTGAAAGAAGTTGTCAAAGGAGATAAGATGAGTAACAGCTCTGAAAAACCCAACAAAATATCCCAATGTCATCTGTGACATACTTTTATGCATGTCAGCATAAGAAAGGCTCACTGCAAAAGAATTACAGAATGTCCAGTTAAGGTATTTTTAAAATTCTTTTAAGTCTTCTCAAAACTGTATCATAAATGACCTTGGCAAAAGCAGAAAACCTTGGAATACTTACTGCAAAGACTAGAACTGGCAAAAAAAGCACGAGAGACTTCCACAAATAATATTACAGGCCATACTGTTAACTAAAAGCTTTGGAACATACTGGCTAAGAAAGTGAATATTTATTAAACCTAAAAAAGTACTAGAAGTCAGTTGTATGCTAAACAGAAGGGCAAAAGGAATGCAGAATGCTGACCCCTGAAGAATATTGCAGCTATGAGATGGTTTCTCATAATGCAAAATTCACAAAAAATGTATCGGAGAAAATTGTCAAACCAAAAATGGTACTTGGAACTGGGAAATGGGAGTAAGGAAAAAAGGTTATTTCTTCACTTTATTTGCTTTACTCTTCACAGATCAGAGAGGATGAAAAGGATCTTAGGAAAAAACACTTTCCTAAAGCTGACAGAACACTTAAAGCTGAGTAAGTGTAGAAAGACTACAGTAAAGCGAGGACTGAAAAGTTGGCAAAGCTTTAAGCAGACAGATAAAAAGTAAAACTACATAAGATTTTTTATTTAAAGAAACATGAAGACAGAATGCAGTATTACTGCCAATAGTGGACAGTAAAGGGTTAACACATTACTCAGAGCCATTCTTAAGCAATTTCTGAGAAATGATCTTACATTAAGTATATAGTAAGTAAAGTCATCCATGGACTTCAACCCTTGCTCTTCTCTGGGCCTGGCCCTGTACCAAAGGTTGCCTTTCTGGATGTAGTTGTGAAAGACAAAGGAATGACAGAATTGCTTTTTACTACTTCCTTGTACTTTGTGAAAATGATGATGTAATGCCAACACATGTGGGTTTGTGCTACCAGCACCGGGGCTGATTTGGCTAAAGCAGATCTCATAAGAAACTAAGTTCAAAGTGATTMTTCTGACTCTCATGACTGGTAATGCACCGAAAAGCATAAACTCTGTTTTACAGGAAAGCCCACAAATTACACCACATGAATCAAATATTTATGACTTATAAGTGGCATTTCTAGGCATAAGGAAAACAGTAACAAATATCCATACTGCAGCAATTTGTTATACCCAGTTCTAGATATACTAAAAAGTATTAGTGATTCCCATGACAGTAAAGAGTTAAACAGACGAGCAGCAGGACAGCTCCCAAAGGGGAACTGTCATTATTTGCTGATTTCTTATAGTCTCTATGAAAAAAGAGTAAAGATTTTCTTTTTTCTGCCTTTGTCCTTACTAAAGGATTATAAAAAAAAACTTTGCAGTTCACCTTGGAAGAACTGCCTCAGCCTGGATTCTCTGCCACCATTGTCTGAATTTTGGACTTCCTTTCCAGTAACAACTAGTTTTAAGACTATGACCTGCATGTGCAAGGAAAGACACTTGTGTGTGAGGAAAAGCCAATCTGGAAGCCACTGGTTTACTGGCAGCGTGCAGAWAAATGATTCACCGGATGAACAAGTCTAGTTACTATTTTTTTTTAATCTTCTATTGTTATTTTAGGACTAAGACTAATAATTATGAGCATTTTAATGCCCTTTGTATATTTCCTTTAAAGAGCTCTTTCACAGGTTTACCACGTACACTTCCATATTTATTGCTTTGTTTCCAAAACATTAAGTCAGCATATATTATTAAATACATCTTTCTTATTTTTATATATGTAATTATATATAGAATAGAAGACTGCTGAGTAAGAGCTTCTGTGAAACATAAACAGTGTTTGCACTCTTTATGGACCTGGGTTTTTTAATATTTTTCTTGGTACAGACAGAATTTTATTATTCAATTTACTTTAATGTGGATAGCCATCACAGAGCCACAGAATGATTCGGGCTGGAAGGTACCYATGGAGAGGAACCCGAACCCCATTCTCAAGCATGGCCACCTATAACCATGCCCAGACAACTCCTGAGTAYCTCCAAGGATGGAGATACCACAACCCCACAGGGCAACCTGTGCCAGTGTTTGGTCACCCTCACAGTGAAGAGGGTGTTTCCTGATGCTCTGACAGAGCCTCCTGTGTTTCATTTTTACCCATTGCCACCGGTAATGTCACTAGACACCACTGAAAAGAGCTGGCTTTGTCCTCTTTGCACCCTCTCTTCAGATATTTATAGACTTTGATAAGATTCCTCTGAGCCATCTCTTCAGCAGATTGAACAGTCCCAGATCACTCAGCCTTTCCTGATGGGAGAGATCCTCCAGCCTCGCAATGCCTTTGCAGCCCTTTATAAGGATCTCTCCCRCAGTTCCTTAGCTCTCTCACACTGGGGAACCCAGCACTGGACACAGCATCCAGTTGTGGCCTCATCAGTACCAAGCAGAGGGGGAGAATCAYCTCTCCTTTGACCTGCTGGCAATGATGCTCCTAATTGCAGCCCAGGATCCCACCAGCCACCTCCAAGGGAAGGAGACATTGCTGGCTCATTTTGAYCTTGGGGTCCAAGAGAACTCTAGGTCCTTTTCTGCCAAGAAGTTTTCCAGCTGGGTGATTCTTGGCATACACTGGTGGATGGAGACTAAAGTGAAAGAGTAGTAAGGGGGCTTCTTTAGGGGGCACCTGTTCTTTTCTGACTCCTAAAACATAGATCCATTCTTTGGTTTCCACTCTGTGATTAGAAAAAATACCAATTACAGAAGTTCATTTTCTTCTTATCTGATCCCCTACTGGCTAAGTTCATTTTCTTCTTATCTGATCCCCTACTGGTGAAGGGCTGATTTAATTTATTTTTCCCTCTCAACAATTAATATACACACACAAACAACTATGTCACTTTGCAGCCATTTTACAAACTACTTTAAATTGGGACATTTTTCTATGTTTGATGGCACTCATTTGGCATATACTTTGGACATCATGATGACTTCTATCTAACTACCCTTACAGGCATCTCTGACCACTCTAAGAAAGAATATTCTCATTTTCAAAGTTGCAAATAATCATACTGTCAAATAAATCCCCCACCCTAAATCCTGGTAAGTCACTGCTACTGTGAAGAGCAAAATTAACTCTCTTGCAGTAAATAATTAGCAATGGAGCTGTTGAAATATTTCAGCATGTCAAAAACTCTATTTGATGTTTCATTCAGAATGAATAGTTACCCATGGAGGAGTGAGCAGTTGCCAGCTTTATCACTGAACTTTCTCATCACAAGTACATGGACAGCTAAAATATGGAATGAGACTTCAGTTCTTGTCTTAATGAGGCACTTTAGCTTTCAGCATAAGGTACAGAAATGATCAAACTGTTTACTTCCAACACAGTTCATAATTGGTGTATTAATTCAGATGATGGGAGCTTCCCACTGYGCTGTTCTCTCCTAAGAAAAAAAATTAAAAATCAGCAATAGTGTGTAATTTAAATGTCAGAAAAAGCCCACAAAAGGGGTGGAGTTCTCTCTCACACAGCGATTAGACTGAAACAGTAAGTTGTTAATAAGCACAATATAAATTGACAGCTATTTTGTATCTTTTCCTTTTGCCTACCACAAACTTGCTATTAGAAGGCGCTGCTCTGAAGGTAGATCATTTAGCCAGTTCTATGAACCAGGGTCATTCCAAATTGTGTTCTCTCCTGCTTTTGCTTCAGATTTCAAAATGGTATCTTTCCACTCACAGACAGGTGGTCAGTTCCTGGTTACTTTTGTTCAATGCAGGTGTCTGTTTTACTAAAATGCAGGTGAAAGATCATGCAAATAGGTAAACCTGATAATTTAGAAGAGTTACCAAGGATCAAATAAAAAATGAGTTTGAAGTATGTGGGTTATTAGGGATGTCTTCCAACAGATCACAGGAGATTTGAATGTTTTAAATCCACAGCTAAACTTGTAGAACAAAATTATAAGGAGCCATGTTCTGTGGCTGGTGAGTGGTGTTCAGCCAGCTATGACCATCAGATTGGAGCAATATCCCATTAATTAAAAAATCTGTCTCTCTATTCTGCATAGATTTAAATATAATTAAAAGTATTGAAAATATAATTTTAAATTTGGAAGTTGAGAAAGAATAATTTGAGTTCTCAATAGGAATAGAAGTGAAAAGGAAAGGGTATCTGTACAGTTCTAACTTTCAAACTCTCTTTAGAAGTCTAGTCTTTCTTAGGGCCCAAAAAATAGAATTAAACAATCTTTTCCAGAGTGTAAACCCARGAAGCTGAGAGGGATCTAAGCAAGCTGATAAAAGTGCTCCCAATGCTTTAAATATTTCCTGGGAAATATGCAAGATTTAAGAGTGCAGAGGAGTAATCACACTACCTAATCTTAGACAGGTAGGTCCTTTTAAATGTTGAATCACWCTGAATCTATTGCCCTTGGATGGTATTTAAGAACCTCCATAATMTAAGTGCTCTGAAAGGTTTTTTTCCCAGAGCAATAATGAAGAATTTCCTTATATAGATTATTAAAGATTGGYCTCAAAAAACTAGAAAGGCAGACAATGAAAAATTATCAAAAATATCTGCATCCTTCATTGTCAAAAAATCTGTTGTCATTATTAGCTGCCATTAAATTTAATCTGGTCCCTAAAAATTACACCCAAATGACTGTTACCATTCTCTGTTTTAACACTAAAGCCAGTGTAATTAAAATATAACACAATTATTTTCACCTTTTCATTGTTTTTAACCTATAAACCAGGGGCATCAAGGCATTTACATGGGACCATCAGAGCTTTGCCTGACTGAAAGATTCCACATATTTTTAGGAATAAGCACATGACATAAGTTAAATCACATCACATTAGCAGACCTCTGATCTTGCACRGATATACTTTAGCTTCTAACCAATGACCAGTCAGTTCCTGGCTGAAAATGAAAACCAGACAATCAGCTGGCATATSTGAGCATAGTTCTGATGCAGTAATTTTATCACTGTACAGGATATGGCAACACATTTCCACTCATTTTCTTACTGCATCGTAAAACTCACCCCTCACACCTTCCAGCCAACGATCCCTGGACTCAGCAAAGCAGTTCAGGCATGGTAGGAAAGGGCATATGACAAAAATAACTACAAGTTATAATGTAACTACAATAACGCTGGAAAATGGCATTAAAGTGGTCACCAGGAAGTATTCAAATTAGTACATTTATACTGAGGTATTGCCAGCACATCCTCAGTTCCAGAAATTCACTCATACATTGACATGATACCCCTTTATCTGGCTTATCAAAAGAGCCAGCACATTCCCAGAAAACTTATTAACCTTTAGCAAAGTCCAACTCATTGCTTTTGGTAACTCTGTTRTTTTTGACATGAGTCACTTTATCATCCCTCTAAGCAGGGGCACAAGTATTTGTCTTGTGGTGGATGTGAGTTGGTCCTAGTGCTGCAGCTGACTGTGGTGGCTGTTTATTTGCTTTTAGAGATCATCCCCATCTGCCCCACRTAGCCCTGCATTTGCCCCTCTCTGGATACAAAAATATAAGCATTTCTTACYGAAAAGACTGAAATTTCATACTCAGAATGAAATGGAAATCCACAGGGGCTATGCATATCCCAGGGACCTTAATGAACTCTGTGGTCTAAAGACACCTTCAAGCCTTGGAAATCAGAGATGAGAACTATCCTGTCATTCAAAGCAGGCATAATGATCTGCAGAAGAACAAAATCTTAGCAAATAATTAGATTTTACTTTGGCTTGCTTTTCAGGTCCTGTAGTATTGCTGCAGCATTTGCGTCTCTACATCAAAACATGAAAAACAGGAAAAACACCATCCACCTGCAAAGCATATTTATCATTCCCACAGCTCTGGGTAAMATTTGGAATAAATGGGACTCCTAGGATAAGAAGCAGCACTGTACCTATATACCTCCCCTGTTAGAAAAAYGTGACACTATTAATCACATTCCTTGGTGGGCAGTTTTATGTAAGTGTATCAACTACATCCAAGGCCAAGTGAATTATTATTTTATGTGATATTAGTCTCTAAATCTTCAACTTTTCTAAGAAAATAGGTTGGATTTTCTAGGTTGGATTTTCTAGGAAAATAGGTTGGAAGGTGGGTGCCTGCTATTACTGAGGCACCCACCTTCTCATCAAGTATATTGTGCAGTTGGAGAAACACTTCACAGGTGTGTTCTGTTCTAATCACCCACTATTTAACTGATCTCCCACCACAGCTGCTCCTGCTCTTACTACTCTGGATCTGAATACTGGAGAAATGTTGACAYTCCTAAAATTTAGCTCCATGATAGTATGTTTACCCTGACAAGAATCTTATGTCTTAGAAAGATCGATGTAACTACACCTTCTTCTCTGTAGCATTAGCCATAAAATCATTACTACAAGTATTTAAAATACAATAATGGAGTATTTGCCCTCAGATTAATATGGTTTATGTATTGTTTCCTTACTTGAGGAGAATTTTAATTGCCTCATGGAARTCTATAATTCTTCCAAAAGCTTTTTACTACAGCCTGGCACTTTAACAGTTGATAATGAATTCCTACAGTATCATATATTTACCAAATACCTTGTATGAAACCCTATAAAATTTAAAATACACTTAAGTTTTCCACAAGTTTTATCCAACTAACCAACAGGTCTGTGCAAAATGTCCTGATGCCTGGGCATAGGTGAGACRAACCTGCAATGCTGGCAGCATTTTCGCCAGAGAAACTTTGGCCATCAGCATGTCTGATGAGGCCAACCCTACGTCTCTCTAGCATTTTCATTGTCAAATTAAAATTGGTCAAATTTCAAACTGCTGCTCATAGGACAACTGTAGGAGTGTCTCCGGTGGCTTTGAATGAGAGAACAGAATTTAGCCACCCACAATGCATAAAGGAAGATGCAACTGCAGCCTGGATAATACCTGTTTCCTACTTTGCAAATTTTAAAGATGCAAACAGCACAAGAATACTGTGTTTAAGTGTCCTAGAACACATGAAATTTCTTTACATGCTAAAAGTAGATCAAATAGAGTGGAAACACTCTATTCCTATATTAAAATGGATTTTGCTTCTGTGTAACCAGAGATAGGATGGTTATTTTTACATAAATAAATTACATGGGAAGGAGAAAGCACAATTTTTCTCAGTGATTTTTCTGGAATTGTTCTTCACCCTTGTAAAAAGCACAAATAAAATTTGTTTGTTACTCCACTTATCTTGCAGAAAGACTCAGAAGATGGTAAAGCTAGTGCCTAAAAGCACATCCATCATATCTTCGATCATAAAATCAGCCAGTGAGGAAAAAAATACCCTCTTCTATCCTGTTATTTTTAAAGATACACCCAATTGMCACAATTTTGAACAAACCCTCTAACTTATCCCCCTGAAACACTTTGTGTAAGGACAATTAATTATGAAAAAGGTTATGGTCTTGGCACAACRGTATTTAATAAATTTCATTGCAAAGGCTCAGGGAAAAGAAGCAATAGTCATCAAAAGTTTTGCAAGCGTATTGCTGTAAGCTTCCAGCAGGTAAATAACAAACAATATTCAATACAATACCATTAAGCAAGCACACTTTCTACTGTGATTTATACCCTGAATGGTATCAAATATCCTAATTTTTTTTTCAGTAGACCAAAATCAGCAGCTGATCTATATGATCCAGCACAGTCTTCCCTTTAAACATCAAATGCGTCAGAATTCTTTAAATGCCATAGCATAACCACAGCCTTGATGATGAATCCTGGCCAAATGCAAGGCAGAATTACAGAAGCTGTTTTGTCCTTGTGCCCAAGCTCCCAGGGCTCACATGGAGATACCAGTACTCTGGCAGATCAATACCTATAGACACAATAAAGATGCTTTCCATCATTTGCTTCCCAGTAATGAAACCAAGGAGAGCTTTGTTCTTCTGATAACATACTGATCTTCATCCAAGCAAGGTTCACATTCAAGCATTTCATTACTCCCAAAGGACAAACGTGTGTCTACATGCTCAGAGACTCAAAACTGTCTAATGTTCTCTGGAGCACAGAGGGGAGAACAAAAAAYATTCAAGCCTTTCCTTTGGAAAGATCTGGCAAATGTCCAAAGCAAAATGATGCCATTTTTTTAAGCAAAGGGGAAGGGCTGGTGCTGAGCAAGAATTGCACGTCTTAGTGGCAACCACAGCTCTGCAGCTCTGCTCTCATCCTGGGAGACACGAAAGCTGGGTAAAAAGATGAGCTAATTCACTCATGTCCAATATCACCAGAGCTAGGATGGGTATTTCATCTTGGAAATACACCAATACACATGTATCTTTTTTGAAAAAGTTCTTCCTGCTTTTCCTGAATGTTYGTTATATCATACAGGTTATATAAAGCCTGTCAGAGCTTGTCAGATCATTCTAGCAGCAAAACCTCCCAAAATGCAGATTTCCTTGAGAGCCCAGAGGACAAGGTTGCTGGTTGTCTGTGAGTTTATTGGCAACACCAGTTGTACCTAATGACTGAGACAGTGTGCTGCCCAACAACTCACTCCAAAGGAAGCTGAGGTTTTGCCAGGTTTTTGCTTAATTTCATCAACATTTTTTGATGTTCACAAGGGAGATAGTGAGCAACTGTGTCAGCTTTGTGCATTGAGAACTATAAGAATATTCAACAGCTCTAAAATATACATTTTCTTAAACTTTTATTTCTTCTTGTTCTTATTTTCAAGGATAGTTAAAGTATACCAATCTGAGAGAGTAAATATGTCTGCTTATGACAGCAGAAAATAGACCTGAATATTAAAAAGAAACACATCTCAAGAGGCAAGGGCAGTGAGACTTAAATCCAATTTGCAAGATAAAAGCTAACCAGACCACTTACTATTGCCATCTGATAGCATTCAATATTGCTTGAAATTCATTAATAGGCTAGGTAATGTAAGTACAGTGCATGTATACAAATTTAATTCTATTAATTTCTACATTAGAAAAATCGAGTGAAAGAGGAGAATAATTATAAGGCAGTCTTACCAATCTGTGGAAAAGGCATAGAAAAACCAGTCTCAACCTCAGAAGAATAATTATCCCATGAGACTCCCACCCCCTGGGAGTGCCCATTATTGTGCTAGGAGAACATAAAACTGACAGCTATTCAGAAAGACCTCCAGAGCAATTTTGGCTTAGCTCTACTGCTTATCTTACCTTGTCATCTTTTTAGGATATCTACAAGCTTCCAGCTAACTTACCAATATTGTATTTTATTTTTACAAGCAAGCAATAAATGCTTCTTTTATAGCATATACTTTGCTTAACAGTGCAAATGTTGCAAAAATGCTTATGCATCTTAAATAAAAGGTCATTCAAATTTAAACAGCTTTATACAGTAATAATATTTCATTTAGATCTGCCTACTAACTGCTGATTGCTTAGTCAGATTAGGTGGAACTCTAAATGAAAGAGAAGAAAAGCATTTTATTATCATTAAATATTCCCATTATGGCCACATTTGGAACCCAAAATCAGGTTTGGTGTTACGTCCAACTGCCAACAAGTACAGTTTAAAAATAAAACACAGCAGTCGCTGACCTAAAAGTGCTTGTGATTATAGTGAGTGGCAAGCATCCAACAGATAAAAGGAAAAGAGATGGAAAAGGAACAGGGTAACAAGAGTGCTATCCATGTCAGCCGTAAGYACCAGTCACAGCATCCCCCTCTAACTATTAAGAGAGTGGTTTCATCTGAATGTAATGAAAAGATAACTAGAAAACAGAAGAAGATGTTGGTAAAAAAAATAAATTAAGTAGCACAGAGCATTACATAAATACACTAGAAATAACTTAGGATRAGCTGATTTATTACTACATGAGAGAAGTTTGCTTATAAATGTTAAGAAAAATGGTAGAGATTTAGTTTCTCCTGAGAGCACAAGGAAAAACAACCTCAATACATTTATGTTACATTTTTATAGAAGTGACACATCACATAAATAAAAGAATTATTCTGGATCAAGGTTTTATAATAACCTATCTCTACTGAAGAGTGAATTATTCCAAAGCAAACTGCAGCTCGCCTTGGGCATATCCTTCCCTGCTTAAGGTGCAACAGAGAACAGCAGCTGATTTTATTGTATTTTCAAAGACATGCCTATAGCCTATTGCTCAGCAGTAAGATTCCAGTGCATCATTTCATCTGATGCCAGTCTATTTACTTACACTGCTGCTGTGCAAAGTGTGGTCCAGAGACSCCCCAAATGGTAAACATTTTCAAATGATAAATGCTTCTTTTCTGAACCTAATTTATTGTCTAGAAGAACCACATTTCCTCCCAGCTTCTCACTCATCAGGGTCCAAGACTCAGTCCCCATTGGCATGAGGAGGCCAGATTGGGGAGCAGTCATGTATAGCTGATGAGGTCCATGAGGCACCAATTGCTGCCATCAGACAGTGAAATCCAGGAGAATGCCAGGTTCTGCCGCAGGCAATTTACGATGACATAACCCTTGGACAGGAGGAGATGTGAAATGTGAGCTTCCATCAAGCAACCCAGTGGTTGTGCACAAAACTAGTGGAAGAATATTAACACGAGGTGGTTCTTCATGATCATTAGCTGCAAATCACACGTCCCCAAGAAATGCATTGCAGGTGCTTCAAACACAGCAGGAGAGCCCTGCACAAATGCTGTTCTCGAAACACTAACTTGAAAATGCTTCAGTGTTTTTATAACAACGAGAGAAACAACTGATTAGGTGCCAAAATGGTTTGATATCATCTCTGAAGAARGGCTTTGCACCTCTTATGATTTCTCTTAAAACAGTTTCAACTTTAGGTTGCAATGTCCTTCAAAGTACAAGCATCTTTTTGTACTGGTTCCAACAAGGATTTCAGAGCTGAGCCCTGACTGCTCCTGCTGTTCTACAGAAGTAGAAATTAATTTTTTGCATATCCTAGACTAGRGCACTATATTCATGCACTATTTATTTCTGCATCTCAATTATTATTATATTTAATRTCTTCTGGATAATAGGTAACAAATCTTCGCATGGTTTACTTAAAAAGTGCCCCAAAATATGTATTAGCTTAAAATTTATCAAAAAGTGAACTTAGCATAAATAAAGTAGCATAATCAGTACTGAAGAAACATCCCCTAAGAGAGAAAAAATTGAATGCAGCCGACAACTGAGACCTCCATGATGTCTCAACTCAATAAAAAAATTTATATTGGAGATGGCYAAACTTTGATTTATAAAACTTACAACTGCTCCATTGATTTCAGTAGGGTGAGAGTGATTTATTTCAGCCAAAGAGCTGTCCAGAGCTATATATAAGCATTGTGAGCTCAGAAATCCCAGTGGTCATGGTGCTAAACTGCAGATGGTTCTCATGTTCTTTTGGTAAGCTCAGTACCAGTGACTGCAATATATTCTACTTACCTTTACCAATTATAATAATTTTATTCATGCACTATATAATGCTAACCAGAGCCTGCCACTCTCATTACCCCTTACAGTCCAGGACTTTTGCCACTGAAAGGGCACTTGATCTTTGCATGTCCAGGTCTACTCTCCTGYGACAGAATTTGCATGCACTGCTAAAGCAGTAAAGATTAAAAGCACCTGTGGAACTACAGAAGTCTGTTCATTGAACTATACACTACATGAATACAGATTCTGCCAATCACTGAAAGAAGTGTCCAGCCTGACAAAAAAAAAACCCCAACAATTATTAAAAACCTCTTTAAAAGCTAACCTAAAAAGATCTACCAAGATCCCAAAATAGAAGCTGTATAGAACACATTTTGACTCAAATCTATTTTAAGTCAAATTCCTTCATYCTTAAATAGAGGCAAGATATTCTTATTTTAGAACAGAAAACTGAATCTTTACCTATAATCAAAGTAAAAGACACCTGACCAAACACCAGKGCTGTACAATCAGATTCTGAAACGGATGTGTTTCCAATAATTATACCCTAATGTAGCAAAAATTTGTCAAAGTCCAACTTTCTTCTTTCTGAATGTGCTCACATACATTAAATAGCATGTATAGATGTAGATTTCTCTACCATATCTACTTATTATCATTTGGTCTTTATTTTTACACATATGATCCGTGTACTACATCCCTCTCACATGCTCACTACAACTCCTTTGATCCCTTATAGTTTCACTGGAAAACTGGAATCATATCTTATCTTTCATAATATATGAATCACAAAGTTTTCTTCCCTCTTTGCACTGACTTCCAAAATAAGTTTTATGGCTTTACCAATTTTTTTTCAGTTTCATGGGTCTAGCTAGACAAAAGACAGACCAGTGACACAGTTCAGGGATGTAATAGGAGGGAACAACYTGACATCTAGAAACTTTAAAGAATGGTTTGCAATTAAAGGACAGTACTCAATATTCAGACATGGAGTTTAATTTCTAACTTTTCCAAATGCTCCCTGTGTTATGATCCATTGCTATAGAAGAGAGAAAAACTTCCTCTCTGAGCTTTCCTGGGAAAGGAGCCACCTTACCCCAAGTCTCGTGCAGTGGAGTGCAGTGGAACTATTTCCCTGTTCAAATCTGGCCTTTAGACGTCATCACAAAATGAGCCATAAATACATCTGCTGCCTCAAATAACAGGACACATTTCAAAAACAAGCAGCTCTCTACGGCAGAAAAACAGAAAGAGAGGGAGACTCAAGTACACAAATCCAATCTTCAATGCAAAGTTCAGGGGATTGGATATTTCTAATCTGACAAAAATAACTCTGTGGTGCTGCAGTGCTGAAATCAGCACACAGAAATCCATGGCAGCTGTTGAGACCATCATTGAAGAGGGGCACAGGGAAGGAACTGCTGTTGTATTATGAATAAAAATGTGTCTCAGGAGCTTTCATTCAGCATTCCTGACCAGAGATCTCCACAGCAGTCAGCAAAAGCTGGATTCCCTTCCTCCACTCTAGTTTTATCTGCAACCCTGTCATGGTAGAGGAAGTAAGAACCTCAGGGTGTGGGTGTGGAAGGAAATCAAGAAGGAGCTTGAGCTGGGATAGAGTTAGTTTTCCTCCTTAGCAGCTCGTACAGTGCTGCTTTGGATTTGGGATGAGAACAATATTGATAATACACTGATGTCCAAAACTGGCCAGAGGGATGTTTCCCACCACAGAGTATCACATTCAGGGTGTAAACTGGGAGGAACTGGCAGGGAGCTGCCCATGACTGGCGGCACATTGCAAGAAGCAATAGCTCCTCACCTGCCCAAAGCACAGCAGGAGGGTGAGCAGAAGAGAAGGAAAGCAGCTAAGACAACCACCTGCCCTGATTCCCTGCCCTCACTGCAGCCCTGTGAGAGGAGCTGCCAGTCTGTGTGGGCTGGCAATGCACCAGCACTGCATGGTGCAGAAGAATCTGCTGGATCACACCTGCATCTACCAGCTACCCTCTAACCAAGTGCTTTAATGTGGTTTTTCCTCTCTTGTACAACTTGTTCTGGACAAAAAGAGCAGGTCAGGTTAGACAAACCTGCTGCTGAATACTTATCTTGGCAGCCCTTTATTTTTTATTTAATTTTTTGTACCACAAAGGGCCTTGGTGGGCACCCCTGCCTTTTGGGCTCATCCCATAGGTGCTTCTGCGTGCTGGACTGGCCCCATCTCAGCACCACCTTCTGAGSGCCTTCAGTTCTGACTGCTGAGGTGAGTATTTTCAGCCAGCAGCTTCTCTACATCAAACAATTATTATCACTCAGAGTGCTCTTTTCATTAGCCAAACATTTCCCTACACTCTTTTAAGCTGAAACCACCACTTCTACTTAATAGAACAGCAATTAACTTGAAATACTTGGCTTTTTACTGCAATGCATCACTCTTCCCCAGTCTGATATGCTAATAAAAATTGTATGCTAACATAATGTATAAAATATCATCTCTGATTTTAAACTAAACCAAAATTTATCAGCTCCAGCAGTGCAATACTGATCTAGCCAATGAATATTAATGTAATAACTTAGGTAGCAGACTCTTATGACATCAGGGAACTAAATCAGAGCGGAGCAGACCATACAATGCACTGAAGAAAATCTCGTTTTTCTGTTTCAATAGAATTTCGATTCTACTCAAACCTGAATGCAGCTCCAGACTGAAAAGTAAACTTGAAATTAAAAGGTATTTTTTTCTACCTGTCAGCTCTCATACCTTATAAAATATTCCATCGACCCCCTAGTAAACAAACTAATTGGCAATCTTGCAGAGTCCCAAGTTCTTTTATTTCTTCTAAGGCATCATTAGCAATTATAGGATGCTGGCAGGACAAATTGTGTTCTCAGTTATATCTCTACAGCCCACCTCTCTCCTGCTTGTGCTCTTAATCCTTACCCACTTCCACTGAAAATGCAAATCTTTGCAATTATGACTGTAGGGATAATGGTACAACATTACTGCAGTAAAAATGCCCATTTACCTCAACAGTGCTTAAACTCCAAGCCTTGCATTACATGGGTAAACATAAATTAACTGCAATGTTTAAATGCTTAAGCTAAAATTGCGCAACCACCACCCAAAACCAAGACAGCAAACAGCACTGCTCAACTCCATAAGGAGTTACACCCATCCATTTCATCTGGAAAAGGAAGCTGATGCAATGCAAGATGACATGAGAAAGTGATGATTGATTTAGTTCCTCATGAATAACAAAGTACTCCCTAACTCCACAAAGAAGCAGATAAGTGCAGGAAGTAACTGAAGTACTGAGACAAAAGTTACCAGCAAACAAAAACCAAAAAAAATTCCCCATCCCCCACCAAAAAAATCAACTAAGTATCGTGGGACAGACAGAATTATCCAGTAAAAAAAGCTAAATCTCAAACAGCTGTACAGTTCAGGTGTCTTTTCTGCTTTCAAGAAATGCACTTTTTTTTTCTGTTCAAACACATGTTCCACCTTACCCACGTCTAAAACTTATTGTTATATATCAAATTCCAACTCTATTCATTATTCATGTACTGATTTGGAATTTTGTCTTGTAAACAATCTGTTATTGAAAATCTTTCTAGAAGCGTCTCTTGTGACCTTTGAGACATCTTCTAAAAAGAAACAATTCTGAAACACAGTTGTGCAACAGACCTTGCACATTGATGTCTCTTTGAGTAAACTTAATTAAGGTCAAAGTCAACTGCTCTTTTGTTACTTTGATACTAGAAAAGAGCCCAGGAATAAGCCATTTCAGCTTGAATAAGAAATATAATTAGTGAAATAGTGGATACTTGTGCCGCCACTAATGCATTACAAAACACATCCACGCAAAGTTTGACTTGAAAAGATTTCATAACATCATTTATCTACCTGTCCTATTGACAAGTTGTAGTTACCAATAAAATGTACTAGAAAACACATTTACTCAAACTAAATGTGTATAAGAGAAAAAAGTATCAAGATGCAAAAGTCATGAGAACAAAGAGGTGGCAATACTAAGGTAAGACAAACTGCCCATCTCAGTCGACCCACAGTTTGCAAAGAATGCCAGAGCAGGACAACCAAACTGAAGGAGATTTCTTCCCACATGTCACCATCAGAGCTCCATCACACCCACTCACTCTGAAGTGCTTTGGACATAAACAATTCCATGGCATACATCAGTATTCATATAGAAAAAGCATGGGCAAAGTTTTATGTATGTATTGCTTTACCTTAATTTTAAAATACAGATTGTATCAGGATTGTACCATTATGTACACTCTGAAGTAAAAAAATAGGTTCACTTCCTATATTTCAATTTTACGACACTTTAACTGCATTGAATTAAAAAATGGTAGCACTGTAGTGTAACTGGAAATGTATTATGTCCAACCACAGCAATTCCTCTGAACAACATGGTCATTTACAGCACTATCCCAATAAAATACATATTTATAACAGAGTCCCTGCTGAGATAAATTAGTCATACTGCAAATAGCCATCAGGGATATGGAAAGTAATAGTTTCTCATGACCTGTTACATGTGTACAAAAGCAAGTGACTGAAACGATGTAAATATTAAGATGGTATCTTTAGCAGGCACTCCTCTGCCCTGCAGGGAGAGGGACGGGAACACAGTCTGCGCACTCACAGCTTCCCGGAGCTCTAATGAGCACCCAAGGTGCAGGCACACATCCTCTCCAACAAGCACTTCTGCTGGCTAAAAAGGCACCRGAGAAGGAGGATAAACACATTGCTCAGTCACTAGGGGTTAACACCAGGAAGGTCAAAGGCCAGCTACAGCTGAATGAGCCAGCTGGGCAAAGGGAAACGAGAAGGCCCTCTGCAAGCAATGCCAGCAGCAAAAGGAAGTTCAGGGGAAATGTAGGCCCAGAGATTATTGGAGCAGAATCACAATAAGAAAAACTTGCTTCCAGACCCTTGCATGGACCACTACAGTTTTAGAAAGTTTGGGCAGTTAACAGGTCGTAAGGAACTYGTTAAGGACTCATCAGCAAAATTCAATGTATTTATTCAAACACTTGGGACTGGARGGGATTCATCCAGGGATGCCAAAAGAGTTGGCTGATGTGATTGTGTGGCCATTATGTGTGAAAAAATGCACATGATCACTGTAAGTTCCCAGAGCTGGAAAAAGACTGATATGCCTATTTTAAGAAAAGCAAGGAGGACCAAGAGAACAACAGGTCAGTCAGTCTCATCTCAGCCCTTGGATAGGCAGGAAATATATTCCTGAGAGTTTACTTCCAGACACATGAAGGACAAGAAGGCAATCAAAAAGACTCAACACAGGCAGATCATGTTTCGTGGAGCTGACTGATTTCTGTAACAAAAATAACTTGCTCTGGGGATGAGAGAGAGAGAGAGGGATACAATATATCTCTGCTTATTACACTTTTTGATATTGTGACTCTCCCATAGTTATTTGAGAGTTGAGAAAGAAAGGGCTAGAAGAACAGATTCCTTGGTCTGTTGAAAAGTGGTTGGGTGGACTGACAGTCCTGAAGGGACTTTACAACTGCTCTGGTAATCAGCAGCATAGTGCAGCATCAGTAGCAGGCTGATCTTGTTCAGTATCTTCATCAACTACTTGAGTGACAAAACAGACCCCTCAGCAACTTTGTGACCAATCATAAATTACTTTTCAGCTCAATCTCTCCCAAGGAGATTCAGCTGAGAATCCAGTGAGGTCCCAACTATCCTTAAACTGAGGACTGCGACAACAGAAACTTCATCACRTTCAACTTCGAGTGTGAAGTTTGGTTTCTGAGCAGACTAAATCCATACATCACTGAAGCCTGGAAATYGACTGCTTGTGTAGCAGCCCTGCTGAAATGACCTGGAGGTCATGGTGCACTCCAAATAAAGAGGAATCAACAGTGTGCCTTCTTCACAAGTAATACAAACACCACACAGAAGGCATGTGACCCACAATGAAAGGTTAAGGGAGCTGGGCTTTGTTAGTGTGGCAAAGGGAAGGTCAAGAGGCAATCTAATAGCAGCCTACAGTGGTTTAAAGAGCTTCTGGAGTGCTGACAGACCCAAATTCACTTTGGTAGTAGCAGAAATACAACAAGTGGTAAATATCRCAAACTAGAGCCTGGCTGCTTCAGATTTGACAAATGTGATTAACAAAATTCTAGGCTGTCCAGTGGGATGRTGCAACATTGATTCTTGGAGGTTTTCAAGACTAAGCTGGAGAAAGACCAGGTTCATCAGAGATACTGCTGGAAATGGTTTTGACTTAAGACTTCCAAAGACCACTTCCATCCAACTGTTTATGATTTAATGAAAAGATTATTGCCCAGCTCATTCACACAGACCTCCTGCCAGACCATAGAAYTATAGAATCATTAGGGTTAGRAAAAAATCCACCAAGATCATCAAGTCCAACCTGAGATGCCTCAGCCCACATAAGTGCATCAGGTAGGGTTAAATACAGACATATTTTCCAGGCTGCATAAATTAACCAAGCTTGTTTTGGATGGAACAAGGTCAGGAAACATCTTAAATAAGCATATCTGTGGAAAGATCTGAGAAAATAGTTACTTGCAGCACTACAGGCATGATAAGAAATTGAGGATGGGCTGGAAAAAAAAGCTGCAACATGTTTCAGAGTTGGCAATAGCTGCTATGTAAGTAGTTGTACACTTTTTAGCTTCTGCCAGGATTGCTCTCTGTACACCAGGAACTCCACACCTTCCTTACCTCCCCACAGTGGCTCTAGAAACAGCTGCAAGAAGTTTCATGTCTTGTCCTCTTTTTTTCTGATTTCCAACTAAACAGGCAGGTCCAGCTCACTGACTTACACTACACTTCTCAAACAGTGAAACTCATTGTATCTGGAGTTTAAAATTTATTACACTACATCCAAGCAGAAATTCCAACCATGCTGACCCTGTTCCAACATCTCAGACAAAGGTGTCCAATAAAAGCAGTTTAAAAGCTGGTTAACACAATCCAATTAGCTGATTAGTCAAGATCCAATGCATGTAAGTATACAGAGAGCAAAGCTAGTAAATGGTGTCATGACAGTGGACAAAGAGGTAGGAACTGTCAAAACTTTAGCTAGAAGCTTCTGATGGTGTGACACTGGCAGAAATAAACCAGTGGCTGAAACCCTGTCAAAAGTCACAGAGAATAAATCACAGACAACACACTGATGCTGTGTTACTCTTGTGCCAAGAATGATACAGGAAAAGGTGGGAGGCAGTATTGTAGAAAGAGCAAAGAAGGCTTCATTCAAGAGAACCACATGGTTTATATAGAGCGATATGATATATTCTATTTGATTGGTTAGTTAACAAAAACATTTTTCTTATACACTGTCTTTGAGAAGAACAAAAACACGAAGTAGAAAAACGCCACTTGTAGATTGTTTATACTAACAAGYTATCACATTTTTACAGCTTCTTGAGAATTCTTACAAGCTGCTGTGAGAAACGCTTGCCGTTTCTCTCTCTCTGTCCCATGGCATCCACAATGCTGTGTTTGGTACATTCTTTCCAAAGATGGTAAATCCAACACTACCTTTTGCCTGAATCTGCCAATGAAATGATGGGTCAGACTGGCATGTAATTTATATCTATTTAAAACAGGTTAATCTRATCTGCTTTCTACCACACTTTAGATACACCTGTGCAGTGAGACAGCTGGACACAAACCCCCTAGTTACTGGTAAGCTGGTGACCAATCTGGTTTGGTTCCTCTGTCAGGTCTCAGACTGTCCAAAGGCTATGTCTGGGCAGAGTGAGCACAACAAAATACTTCTAGGTGTTTCTCTCAACCTAGCCACTGAGAAGTTGTGCACCTAGGTCTCAGCTAGTAATTTAGGCTACTTTAWGTACCAGCCCAAAGAGAAGCTTCCAGATGTATTTGAGTTCTGTGCAAGACAGATGGAATAAACCCCTCTTTCACTCCCACCAAGGGAGCTACATCTCTCCACTTCTGCCATGGGGAAGAAGCCAGTTCAGAACAGTCTGACAAGTGGTCCATAATGGGGGAAATTTTGAGAGGATTTTCATCTCCACCTCTACAGCACAGAATCTGCTTATGTGACTGTGTGCTGAAAGAAAAGATAGAAGATAAAGACAAGACAAAAATGGTGTTTAAATTTGTCAGCCTCTTGGAAATGTGATTCTGAAGCCAAGAATTTATCATCCAAGRTTATGAAGAGATCCTGAACATGTTCATGCGTAAAGAAGATGCAGAACACATATATGCATATGCACGACTTTATCTATRTTGCTCAGAGCAAGGTTGCACTTCCAGTTCTCTAAAACTGAAATGCTGTTCTCCATGTGAATTAAGAGAATTCTGATAGAGAAAAGGATCAGTTTCAAACTGATTTCAGAGGAATGCAAAATTTGCCCCTCAAGAGTTTTAATTTATGTGAAATCACCACTGGAAAATCAATTTCCAATCCACAGTATAAAATTTTGCTATATATTTTGCTGTTGTTATGCATCAAACTTCCTATTAACATTAGGACCTCTAAAAAAATGCCAAAGGAACTGAATGTATCTAATGTAATCTAATGTAACTGAATGTATCTAATGTAAGAAGAACCCCAAATACCTCCTGCAGGTCAGACCCACTACCTGTATTTTATAAATTAGATGTTGCCTGTTATGTAACTTTGTTTAAAAATTATCCGTATCTGTACTTATTTCACCTAAGAATTCTTTCAACACTATCAGATCCACTGTCTGCCTTTTATAAATTAGATGTTGGCTGTTCTGTAGGTCTGCTAAAAATTATTGGCATCTGTACTTATTTCACCTAAGAATTCTTTCAACCATATCTAAAACAAAGGTAGGAAATGGGAACAGAATTGTAAATAATTAAAATGATTTCTCTTGACAGAGAGACAGGAAATCACTGTTTTAGTTTCTAAATCCTGAGTTTAAGGAGTTCCCTTCATGAGGAACATTCACTCATTTTTTAGTGGGCACTTTCTTCACAAAAAAAATGGAAAAGGGTGACAGTAAATGGCAATTGCCAACACCAAGTCTGATATCAGAACATGTTTTTTCATCAAATGAATAGTGACAATAATTAAGTTTTACTTTTTCCTCTCATGTGCTACTCATTTGTTGAAGATGCTGTCCTCTCCATTCCCAGGTCTGCAGAAGGTCAGGCTACCCTCACAAAGATGGCTCTAGAGACTGGAACTGTCACACAACCCATCAGAACCCACAAAGTCATTTCCAAACATTGGCCTTTCCCCAGACTGGGTGCTTGGGGACGGATTTGTGGCACAGTTTTCATTTTATTTTCCAAGAGGAATTCTTCAGTGAAATAAAATTCACCYCCCTGTAGCTTATTCTACAGGCCAGAGAAGAAAGTAAAAGGAAATGCGTAATTCTCCTAAAAAGCCATTCAGCACTCAAAGCCTCACTAATGATAGGGAAGGAAATAGAAGATTATTCTAATTCATGACCCAAACTAAGCTTTAAATGACTAGGATAGCAAAAATAAGAAAAATTACAAGCTGCTTCACTTGACACRTAACATAGTACAGCTTTGGAGCAAGAAAAAATACAGAAAATTAAAAACTASAGCACTGCACATCATTTGGAATCAAATACCATGTGTTACTGACAGCTTTCCTCTTCCAGACCCATCTAACATTTCTTGCTATGTCCTTCTTATTATATATAACAGTCTTCTAACCCTTTTTGTAGAGATCAGTGTGCAAGGGGCAGAGGTCAAGATGCAGAGTAGATACCATTAAAAGTCTGACAAGGTACAGAACGTGTAAGACCATGAATTGCTCCTGCAACTGGTCATTTTCAGACCGRAGTATGGTTAAAATTGAGGGTATTTAGCACTTACCAAAACTAAAGCTGACTACAAAAATATAGCGCTGCATTTAATTACAGCACTCAGATCCTTCTGGGGAGGGTGCTAATGATCAGGTATTTTGTACTTCAAGCTATGTCCCCCTCCCAGGAGGCATCAGCTGTACTCCCTCAATTGACCTTTCCCTGCAGCTACTTTTAAAGAAATGAAAAGGCCATACAGCCAAGCAAGAAAACCCCTCAAAAAAAAAAAAAAAAAAAAAAAAAAAAAAAAAAANAAAAAAAAAAAAAAAAAAAAAAAAAAAAAAAAAAAAAAAAAAAAAAAAAAAAAAAAAAAAAAAAAAAAAAAAAAAAAAAAAAAAAAAAAAAATTAAAAATCACTATGGCTGCTGCACTGCTACTGAAGCATTTCTCATTCCTAAAATTAGTGTGGTAATTGTTACACCTCAAATTCCTATAATCTTTCCTGAAAGCCTCCTTCAGAAGAAAATTAATTCAGAATAAAGACTGACATTTATAAAAGTTCTTGCAGTTGCTCTAACAATAATCAGTATAATTTTTGTAGCCATTGAACCCTAAAATACCATTTGAAACATTTTTGTCTAACTCTTTGGAAAAGCCCATCTCCCTCCTGCTTTCCTATCTCCAATTATGAGATATTCCCAAAGCCATAAAATTTTAGAAAAATAGCATCACACACTTTGCATCCACATGGCCACTGCCATTCATCCAATTTAAGAAAAGCAAATAATTTTTGGGAATTRCAAATAAAACTGTACTTTAACTCTTTCTCTCTTGGCTTTTCAGCAATGTTTGCCTACCACCGTTTTCAGTATCATGTGTGTACTAATTAGAAATGCTGCTTTACAAACAAAAGTGTTGTGAGATGATAAGAGCTTTAAAAGACAAACATAAAATGTAAGACTGAGACAAGTTTGTGAGTAATTCTCCTCATGAGTTTAACCATTGCATTACTTTAGCACTCCAATATGTTGGTGTGTAGAGCTGGCACTGTAACTGTAATTGCATATTTGCTTCTTGCGGCTAAGTTGCCACATTACTGTCTTCAGCCAACGTGATCTGGTCATTTTATTAAGTTCCACCAGGCCTGAAACTATGTAATGTYCTATATATCATATCCTTACTTTTCATACTATTTTATGGAAATGCACCTTTTTGAGACGTGTACAGTTTTGACTGGAAGAAATCAAGGGATAGACACTGCCATCATCTCCTCACTCATTCATCATTTCTCACATTTAATCGAGTACCTAATTTCTACTTTGACTTTATCTTGTTTCTGTTTATGACTATGACTCATTTTCTACTGAATTTAAAAAGCTTTTAGCACTCCATATCTCCTCTGTGGAGGAATTTGTACGCTGTAATCTAGCTCTCCCTCAAATTCCTTTATGACAAARTAAGCCTGATGTCTTTTTTATATGTATTGCATGAGACTCATTCATTACTCAGACCCTATCTCTGGTGCACCTCTTGTTTGCTGTTACCTTTTACAACTTCCTTTTTGAAGGAGATGAGGACTGACTCAGTACTCTAGAACCAGCTGTACCAGYGACATGCGTACTGGAAGTCATTGGTCCATTCCTGATAGTTAACTGCCCTACTTACATGATTCCAAAGTTTATAAGCTCACTTTGTAAGAGCCTCTCTTGAGTTGTGTTTTCACTATCAGTCTTCAAAAAAAAAAACCCATTTGCTGGAACACTGTAGCYCCATTCTGACACAGTCAATCAGAGATCACCCTTTAAAGCAGGAACTACTTTAGAGGATTTTTTGGGGTTGGTTGTTTCAGATAAGCATAATTGCCTTGTCCTCAATATATACATCCACAGCAATTTTGTGTTCTTCAAGATTATTGATCAAAGCTTTATTCCTCAACAACCCAAAGAGCCACGAACCCAATTCAGTCTTTATTCCTCATAAGTACTTTCTGGTAAATGCCATATTACTTTTCAAACCTATTCGGATCGCCACACTATCATGTGTTTCACATTGAAATTGCACTAAAAAAAATCTGCAGAAAACCAGCAAGGAAGCACAAGTAGAGCTAATCTTGTTTCATTCCAGCTTTTTTCATCACTCAGGCATTTTGAAAAGCCACAAAAAAAAGCAGGGCTCATCAACACTCAAGTGACTCAACTGTCACAGAACATAAAGCAAAGCCAGGGAGAAAGAGAAATGCAACTGTGGTGCCCTGAAACAACAGCAGAAAATGCCAGTGCCACAACTTTCACAACAGATTACTGTGAAGTTTTACTGCAGCTAAAAGCACGTTGTGTGGGAAGACTGTCCAGATTCATCTTAGTATTCTGTAACCTTGCAAATGAGCATTTTGCAAATCCTTATGGTCACAAAACCACACAGAGTGCACCACTCTTATTATCCAACACAGGTATATTAAAAAAAAACTTTTCTAACCCATTATGTAGCATTTCAAACAAGTTACCAATGAAGTGGAAAAACTTAAAAGCCCATCAACAAATACATGATTGATAGAAAGAATAGCTCTTCACTTTACTCCTTAGCTGGTAAGACTTAACTAGGAGTTAGTCAAGGGCTTCTCTGCATCTTAAGGACTAGAGATTGTTAAAAGCTTCTGACAATCCAATGAAATTTTAGACCTCAAACACCTCAAATTTTTCTTTCCCATCTAAATAGTGTCTTAAGGCTACAAGTGTTTTACATGTCTCAAGGTTCACATTGTACCAGCTGCATTCTCAAAAACAAGGGTTACATTTTGTGACTTCCCAATGTGGGGAAGGTCACAAAAGGGATTTAAGAGTTTGGTTTGTTAAATTGAAGAGCAAAGTGTAACTGCATGGCTGGAAGTCAAGGGAGCATGAGAGGAGGAGGAAATAYGACAGGGAATAGAGTACAGGGGACTGCCTTGAGGCAAGGGAGCACCGAGGACCAAAGAAACTGCAGCTGCAGATACTGGGGAGAAGCACAAGTGAGGAGGTGAATGTTACAAACCCAGAGCAAACCAGGTTTCATTACAGTTCTGCTCATGGAAGAACTTGTTCTTGATCATGATGATTGCTCAATTGAGGAAGTATTATATTCATCCTCTCTGGTGCCAGGCATAACTGTACATCTAGCCAAAGACTCCATTCATTGTCCTTTTMTTCCTGCAATTCTGAATCATCTCCGCCTTTGCATATTCATGCCTAAGCCTGCAATTAACCTGCCAGCCATGTTACTCACAGGTAGAAATTGCCAGGTTCCTYTCTTACTATTTATTCATTTTTGTTTGGGCAATGAAGATAGAGTAAATACATATAAACTTACATGGTATTCTGTATGCTCTCTAGCCTATGCCTGATGACTAAAAGCAAATGATCTTATCACACTCGGATACCAAGCCAACATCCTATGAGAGAACAGCATATCTGAATCAGATACTAAAAGACATTTAAGACTGTCTTARACTTTGGAACTAAATAAAAGAAAGAACAACATGCAAATCTTTTGCCAAATGGTCTGTGTTATAAAGAATGAGTGTTTACTAAGCAAACTACATGTAAATACTTGTATTTAGGCATCAAGTATTAAAAATKAGATTTTCTGCAAGGTCTGTGCTCCTATGAGCATCAACACAATGCCAACTGCTCATACTTCTCAAATACTAAGAATTTGGCAGTGCAAATTTGGGATTAGCTGGGGCATTGGCCCTGTTTTGAAGAGATTCTGAGTCCTAACTTTTCATCTTTAGAATCTTTCAACCAGATGTTTGTGGAGTACCAAGCTGCTCACCTAAAATTTGGATAGACTAATCATCAGTTATTACTGAAGTCACTGTTTTATGTTACATTTTCCAAGGGAAAACCTCCACATATCTATTCAGTGCCTAGCACTGAGGTTGTCTGTTGCATGCCCATGACGCTAAAAGTTAAACTGCTTATTGATCCTGAACACTCATGCATCAGAGCCCCTGCAGGCTTTCCAACCGCTTTCCAACTGCCTCACCTGGGATGCTCCACACCACCAAAAAGTACTTACAGTCTTCAAAATGTAATCTCTGCCTGGCTTTGATTCTCTTCAACCTTGTTTTTCAGTCATTTTGATTTACTGGGGACACAGTCTTGCAGTGAGGTGATTTGAAAGGAACACCTAAGGTAACAACACGCTTTTACACTATCAATGAACATTCTGACTACAACCCCAACAACATTCTCATAAATCTTATTGCTACACAGAGTTTAAAGAACCTGAATGCCTGTGTTATATGCAGACTAACATCATGATGTGCAGACTGAAAACAAAGAACAGCTTCAAACAACCACACTGCCGGAGGTAAAAAAGGCAGAGGGAGGCTCCTCTTGCACCAAAGCAGCTTTGAAGCTAGCAGCATTAGTGGCAGGTCTAGACTAGCATCAAGCCCATAAAGTAAACAAAAAACATGTAGGTAAAATTTGGGATTATCAGACTTACAATGTCTCCTAAAACAATTGCTTCATTGTTGATATGCTCCATGGCTTTCAGAATCACACTTCCAATTAAAGATTCTCACGTGTAATGTAAGCAAAAAATAAAGGAAGCATTACATATATATATATATAGCAATTAATAGCTCTGGGTTGGATATTTCACAACACTTTCACATCTGATTTCTCAAAGTCATCTAGTCATGTTTTGCTTCCTTCTAATAGACATTATAACAATTTAAAGACTTAAAAGTAAGTGGTAGTTGGGACATGGGATTGAAGTCAATCTATTACTAAAAGTATTGTTTTGACTGCATTGCAAAGAGGGTAGGAAACAAAAACTTCACCTCTCCAGTTAATACCATACAGAGGGGTAAACCAGAATTGGAATGACCTACTTTCAGCAAGTTGTTATAATACAGATAATGAAGATTTTAAATTTTAAACCACRAATGAAGCATTTATTTCCATTTCTCATGTCCAATAAAGAAAATTACTTCAGAGTACTTGGAGATTTGTCATGATCTTGGCATCTTGTGCAAGATAYCCATGGTAGTTATACTGTTGTGGCTTCTCATACTACCCCAAAATAGTAAGCAGGCCCCTCAGTAAATAACCCCTGAGCCCAGGATGAAGCCATCCCAAACTGTTCTGAGTTAGGTTGTTGAATCTGGAATGYTTGATTAAGCTGAGGCTTCTGCCCAGAGATGAGAAACCACTGATTTCTTTCTGCTCAATTTTTGAGTACAAGAGTATATATGAATTATATTTTAAGCAATTTKTATGGTATGAAATATGCAATGAATTCCAAATTATTTTTAAAAAAAGTTCAAATTTGTCATTTTAAGTTTGCATTAACAGCCTCTCCCTGGCGAAAATTTTGTTAATATTGAAGTTGATTATATGAGGCTCATTCCTTAAGGCATTTGTCTGAACTTATGGAATAAATGCATTTAACATAAAAGTCACTTTCCACAGCATGCAAATGAATGTTACTGTATAAAACATTCAGGTCTACTTTCATTAAAAGGAAGATAGAGTCTAACACACCCAGTTCTAACAGGTTGTCTAAAGACAATCCTCAGAAAGGACCTTTCTATTTTGAAATGCAACACTCCTTTTCTCTGAACTCTGTCTGCTTTATACCTTTTGCTATTTCCTTGTGTTACCCACCACTCTGTCTATTATGTTCAGAAAGCTGGAGACACTTCCTATCTCTTCCGTTGTCCAAGCCATGTTCATACAGTGCTACTTCCTCACATCTCTAGGGTTTTCTCCTAGAACAAGACAAAAATGGTACTTCAATTCCCACCACCTCTTGTCTGGATTGCTGATCCATTCAACAGGTCAGCAAYGTTGTCTGCAGGTCTAACTAGTTCATATGAGGGAAGAATGAATAARCATAATGATTTCTGAAGCGCCCTGGGGTCTCCAATGCTCTGGATGGACAATCCTAACAACTCTTGGACTTCTGTCCTCTAACAAGTCCAAGAAGAGTCGTTAGGATTGTCCATCCAGAGCACTGGAGACCCCAAACAAGTTTAAATACTTGCTACTGGATAAATGTTCTCAGAAATCACTGTATTTTTCATACATGAAGTTACCTAGTTACATCAAGCCCAACTAACATCCTTCCCAAGAGTAAGTTTGCCAAGAAAGGATAAGTCCAAAACCTAAATACCATCCATGTGACCTAGACAGCTTGCCTTAGCCAGCAGCTCGCTAACCTCATTCTAATCCTGAGGATGCCAATGATGACTGCARCTTTCCACAGACCTTCAGTGTTTGCTCTCAGTGGAGATCTGATTCCATGTTTTATGTACGTGGTCTGTAATAAGATCTGTGCAGAATGGTTCTGATGTATATTCCTTGTACTCCCAAACCTCCTACTGCCATTCACAGTCACTCCTGGAGTACAGGCAACACAGGAGCCATTTCAAAACAGTACCTTAACACACAAAATCATATTTTCCATSGGGAAATAATACACAGCTTGTGCATGTGAGGAGAAATCTGAAAATATTCCTTGGTTTCAGTCTCATTTTTGAAAAGCCTGAAGCATTTGGTAAATAATCTCTTTCCTCAGCTGCAGAATTATGATTCTGAAGCCACACTATACAGTTCATGCCCAGCTGGTTTTGCTGAGCAGAAGGCAAATGGGAACCAAAATTGCATGAAAAGCATATCTTTAAAAATGGCGTTTTAACATCCTTAACCTTGACCATCATGTCTGCCAACAAAAGTAAATTTTGTTCTACACAGGACATAGACTGAGTAAGGTTTTCTGAAGTGGTAAAGGGTGGTTTATGGGACAAGGTWCCCAGTCCCAGCTTGAACATTATGGGCAGTATGGCAATAAAACATCAGACTATAAACATGGCGAGTCAAGAAAATAGACATGCACATAAAAATATTTATAAACAAAGCTAAAATACCACACCTTCCAAGTTCTGTTTTCCTGTGAAACATTTAATCATTACCCATTTAAAAAACAGGATATGAACAGTTTAAGAGGGGAGTGAAAGCGTGTGGGGCTGCACACGACCATTTCCTGTCGGGCTTCACCAGCTACTTCTGTGACCCAAGCTAATCAACAATCAGAGATAGGAAATGCCTTTCAGAAGTGTTCCACTACACAGAATCCACGGCAGATTTTTAACAACACAACCCACAGCAAAGGTATTTATCCTGGACTCCAATATTTTGTGAGGATCCTCAATATCACTAAAAGTTTATGCTTTTCTACTGCATGTGATCTCTAGTTCTATAGAATTTCTTTACTTGCTGAAGTCATCATAAAAACTATGAATTTTGAACCCTTGTCTCCTCTGGATGTAGAAAAGATTTTCATCTGATAATTAAATTTCAGTAAACTGAATATGTTTTGGAAGATTCTTTTCATTATGGAAGATTTTCCCTTCAGAATTTAATCTGTAATTTGCATTGGACAATTACTACTGTAGTATGTACTATTACTACTATATTGCCTTCTTAAACAAGTAGGAGACATATACATAGGGCACACATTCTAATCCATGCTTTCAAATTTGATTTGAAATATATTTTTTTTTTACCAAGAAAGAAAAAGCAAATATTGCAGCATCCCAGGAAGTGCCATGTAGCTTTTTTTCTCTTGGATAAGATGCTATTTTCTTTTTTTTTTTTTTAATTTYTTTTTCAATTCCATCTGTGTTATAAGAAACTTCAGAACATAAACCAAAACATCAGCATTTTTCTTATCAACAGTCTTGCAAAACAAAGATGACTAATGCATGAAAGGCATAGTTTCCCAGTTATTCCCTTCACTGCAGTCTCGTGCTACCTTTAAAGTCTATCACTAAATTCTACCAGTGCTGTATGGGTCAATGCACTAAAGGAATCCAAAGAGGTAATTCAGCTTCCAAGCACCTACTCGGACTCAATCTGATACCCCTGTGATAGTGCTACTTCAACCCCAACCCTTAATACAGCATGAATACAGCCTAGTGCCCCAACCGCTGCTCCTGTGAGCAATACAATTAGCGGATTTGCCTATTACAAATACTGTTTTTCCAGAGTARCTCCTCTTGTCCTCCTGACAGTGAACAATGAACTCTATGCCGCATTACCAAGTATTCACCTTCACTCATTAACTTTCATTATGCATGAGAGTAGGGCCACTGCAACTCTCTCTTGCACCATGTTCCCTAAAAAATCAGATCTGGGCACAAGGAGGTGCTAAAACTTCCAGCTAAAGTACTTGTAGATTTAAAGGCAAAGTAAGATGCTAAAGACCTCTATACAGAAAAAGTCAGGATGGGCTTGRTATGCTTTGAAAATACATTTCCTATCTATGATAAGTTTCTTCTATCAATTCATTTACTCTTTTCTGCTATTATCCAAGTGTTGAAAATTTCCATTCTTGTCCACCTATCTTCTCCCTTTTCTATACTCTCTCTATTGGCTTTTTCTTCTACAAACAGTTATATCCATTAATGAGTATTTCTTTTCATTTTCCTCATGTTCAAGCTCTAGTCTGGGCCGACTTTTTCTCTTAAACTCCCTTTAGAGCTGGTGAGTATATTGGCTCAATGCTGCTGCTGGAAAGAAGCTAAGAGAATTTAAGGAACAAAGTTCCCGAAGCTTGAGCATTCCCAAAAATGCTGTTCTTGTTAAGATCCAAGTAATGCAAAGGTAAATGCACAAGTTCCTTAGTTGCATAAATAGCAGGAAGAATGCATGAACATTAACATATAAAACAGGTATCCATGAACTGCTACCATTTACAGTATCACTTATCACCTGAAATTGCAATCAGAAGAATGAAAAAAACCTGGGACATGATGAAAAACTTCACAAAATTCAGTGATTTCTACCTGGAAAGTGGGACATAGTTCTGTAACTTTTCTGCACCCTCAGTGTTTCTTCTGCTCAATTAATTACATTCCAGACTCCAAATTTTGGCTAACACATTTGCATACTCTTTGTACTTCAAAGGCTGACTTGCTTATTAGCATAGCCTAGTTCTTGTTACTTGTAGAAATAACTATGAACAGGAGTCACATTGATCTAGCTGCATTTCATTTCTATTGTCTGTACTGGGAATTCCTCAGATTCAAGCTCATGGAAATTTTTGTTTGGTTTGGCATAATCAATTTTTGATTACGTGTTTCTACAGGGACAAGAAGTCTCTCATAAATAGAAGAAATTAATTTTGTTAGGGAARTTACAGATGTTTGTGGGCTCAGTGGTAGGTAGTAAAAAGTTGATGTCAAAACAAATAAACTGAGATACAAGGAATACATACAAAGTATTAAATACAAAGACTAGAACGCTGAATTTGGTCTGATTTTCAAATACTTTAGAAGAAAGACTTCACAGACATGGAGTTTTCTCCAAAAAGAGCTTGATTTTAAGAGAGTTCACTTCATACATTTTAAAAAAGCATTAGAAAGTTTACTTCATTTCAGAAGATTTTTTTAAAAGTAGAATAAAACTGTTAAAGTATAATCTATGGTACACAGGTCAAGTAAGGTGAATATACAGGCTTGCTAGCCCATGGCAATACCTAGGGCTCCACAGCTGAACTTCAGGTAAGTATTATGTCCATTGAATATGTCAGTTGAAGTTGTTGAATCAGACCTTTTAAAATGTCCTTTAAAAAAAACACAGCAAGGATTTCATCAGGATTTGTCCTCCTCAATCTATTCCTTGTTTGACAAGGAATGTTTCCTCTGAGAAACTGAAGTTGTGTTTTGTTTCTGAAAGAGAATGCACTTAAAGTTTTCTGATGGCATCACCACATGCTGCCACTTACCACAACAGAACCTTAAAGGCTGATTTAACATCCTCCTGCAGGATGACCACAACACCTCATTCTGGGTAGTAGGACAGAAAAGAAGGTAGAACACTTTTTCTTTGGGTGTGCAGGAGAGAAAATTCATTTTGGGGGGTTTTGTTTTTTCTCTCTGACAATGCATTTACACACGTCTGATTTTTTTTCTAGAACCTCTCTGGAAATGCCACCCAGTTGAGGCTTACTTGGAGCCATTGTTCAATGAGTTTGTAGACACTGCCTTTCTTTAACAGGAGAGCAGGAAGGATAGTGGACAGGCGTGACCAGGCCTATGCCATCTCCAAGAGCTTCCTCAGCATCCCCATTTCCTCACGATATTCTGACCAGCTGTGGCCCCAGAAAGTCCACTTGGATGAGGGTGATCCACTCAACAAATCAGGGCATGTTCTCTCTTTGGTAATGCAGCCAACAAAGTCTGGGCTTGGTGTTTTGAAAAGCATGCTTTCAACTTTCTTCTAGCCAGAAAACAATGGACAATTTAATACCTTATAACCTAGTTTGTATAAACCATATATCCCATGTCAAAACAAGAACAAGGAGGAAGTTCCAGTTTCTTCATAGCTTCTACTGAGCGTGCAGTCACCATCATCATGCTTATGGAAATGACGCATCCTTTTGGAGATGCATTGACAAGCATCTCTTTGAACTGAGCTCCAAACACAAGATGAGCAATGGCAACATGCCCAATGTCTTTGTGTGCTAAGCCAGTAAATGAGCCTGTCATCCTCGCATTTTCTTCCATGCCACAGTCCCCTGTGCCCTGGCTGAAAACTGATTTATTACTCATCAGCTGAGAAGACACATCAAGGGGGAAAAAGGAGTAAACTTCAAGCATTCAGGAACTGGCATACACATTGCCCAAATGGCACCACCTTTTCTGCTAGTCCAGCTATGGGTTTTGATAGGAAAAAAGCCTTGTCCAACATGTAATTCCCTAAGTTTTTAATCACTACATGAATTTTTATATCGCAAATACTGTTTTCTGGATATGTACGTTCTTTGTGATCTAGGAGGAGAATTTGAAAATGATACTTTAAAGACAACAAGACTGAAGMCCCAAATACAAGAAATAGCAGAAGTACTGAGGGATGTAACTTTTCTTTCGTCAAACTTTTCAGTTTGTCTTTTGTGATATATCAATTACATTAAATGAGAATTTTTACCAATYTTTTTTTCCTATGGAAGGGCAAAACTGCTTTTAGAAAACAAAAGTGTGCAGTTTCTGATTTGACATTATCTTGGAAACTTGCAAAAATATACCAAGGGGGTGGATTGTTTGTTCCTTGACTTGGCTTGCTGCTAACAGCAACATATGCAAACAGACCAGAAACTCAAATCAGTCTTAAGATACAGGAATTCTTGTCATATTAATATTTCCTACATTATAATTTAGTCATCACTGCCTGTTAGTCAACTTCTAATTTATTAAGTACATGTTTACAAAAAKATTAATTCCAGGAAAAATTCCCATCAAAATATTAATCTGTCAAAACAAGTAACGTAGAAATAGCTGATATAACTATCACATACTCATGAGAACTATCAGGGGAGATTGCATTCAGCTGCATTTTGAAGAGAAACACRCTCCAGTCTTTACTATTACGCTGCCAGATGCTCAGGTTTCTTTTAATGGAGTTAAGTGGAATAAATTCCTCAAAACATAGTTTCATATATGCTGAACCAAGCATTCCAGAAAATACTGCATTTTCTAAGAAGTTAAGACTTGGCTTTTTCCCCCTCAAATAAAAAATTCCCAAGTCAGGTTTTTAAATAAAATATATTTCATATAAAATAAACAGAACATTATACTTGTAAACAGAGATTTTAGTTCACAGGCTTTTTCTATCCCTTTGTCTTGGAATGACCTATTTACACACCTGAATTAACAAAACTGAATTGGGATTTTTAATTTCTCCTGCAGTTTCAACACTCCTTTCCTTCAAGAAATTGATCACAACATCAAAACATTAGTTTCCCCAGTAAACAGTGAAGCAGGTGCATTGCTCACACACCTCACAGACTCTGCAAATTAGGTAAATTGCTGTTTTGTTAAAGGTTTTCACAGCCTTCACTGAAATATATGTGAAAAAATAGTACTCTTTAACCTGTTAATTTGTACTGATGCTGAAATTGTACTGGGTGCTTAAGAGAAACTCTGTGAGGCCGGACCTGCTGTCAGCACCCAGCCGGGACAGAAGGTTGGGTGCTGCATGTTCCAGGCTCCCCCACTACCTCTGCTGCACACCAAGGTCCTGGCAATCCTTCCAGTCCCTGCTGCCCTTTGTCATAGAGGTTTTGGCTAAATATACCCACAGGCATTTATCCACCCTTCAAACACTTCCTCTTCAGATCAGTGCTTCACTGCGCAAGGAAATGTTTCCAGTTACATCCTGCCCCTCTGTGAACTTGACTAGCCTTTGCCACTCCAAGCCCCTTCCAACCTAAAAAGAAATAATAGGAGCAAGTTCCCTTTCTCTAAGCAGCCATTTGCCTAAGATTTAAGTGATAATCCACCTTATTCCTTAAAACCAAGTGTAAAATTAGAATTAGACAGACTCATTTGACGACTACACATTTTGCACCACAAGAATGTTCTTACCAACCCTTCTGAATAAATCCTTTATGTAAACTGTGAAGCATGACTTTTAGAGCCCCACTTGCTCCAGACCTACAGACCATAGTTCACTTATCCTGCTTCAGATGAGGCTTTTATTTCACATCTCCCACTCCTTGCTTTCTTCTGGGCTTCTTCCACCATTTCACAGGCAGCACCTCCCAATGAACCTTTCCTTTGGGATTCTCATTATCCCTAGTAGCTGCCTGTTGCTTCTCTGAATGACAACAAATTGCCTTCTTCATGCAGGTCTGGACCTTCTCCTGCTGGATGGATAAATCTCATGTCTGTCACCAGTTGTGACAGACACAACAGCATGTCACAACAGTTTCAGCCAAGCTTTAAGGCTACTGTACAAAATGCCAGGCCAGAAAGTGGGTCCACAAGACCAGGTGGATCCCAACACTCAGAAACAGGGTTTCAGCGGAAGTCTCAACTCCAGAAAAGCAATGCAACTTGCATCTGGAATCTTCACTTCAAAGCTGGAAGGCARGAAAAGAGACCAAAGCAGGTAAGCTCAGGAACTGCTCAGTTAGAAGATACCTCAGCTTGGACAGGCACCAATAAAAGGACATGAAAACTGCAAGTATCATCTTAGAAGTTTTCCAAGATACTCCTCTACCGTTCTGTTGATAAAAGTGACACATCAGACATGAAAGAGACTTGCTCACATTGCATCACGCTAAAATAACCCCAGTGCAGTTGGAAAATTTCTTCATGGAGAATGACCCGATTAAAGACAATCAAACACTTGCTTTCTCTCCTATGCCCACATGCTGATTATGCTCATATATCTCAAAGACAAGTTAACAGATAAATTCAAAGACATGTAAATTTCACACCCCAAAAAACATTCAACAACTGAAATGGCATCAATGGAACAGTGTTTTATGTTCTTTACTTTGAATTTTTGATTGTTAGGGTACATGTAAATTTTGACCCATACAGCTATATAATAAGCTTATCTCCACAAAAATGTAGTCCTCTTAACATGAGCCCTTGTTCTTTGACAAGGTTGGATGAAGAGTTTTCAAATGAGACATGGCACTCCATGGCAGTACTCTGTTTGCAAAAAACTGGACAGAATTCAGGCACCTCCTGAACATACCTTCCCATCCTATACTCTGCTGCACCATCCAGGACCCAATAACCTCAGAGTGTGGGACTGGCATAGATTAGATTTTGAGTCAAAGTGCTACAAAAATGTCACTTTTCAATCACCCATCATGCAGTATCATCTGCCAAGGCTTCTTGGCAGCAGGCAGAAAAGGCCTTGTGTAGATTCCATTTCACACCAGGTGAATCCACAGTCCCCAAAAACCTTGAAGGATTCACATCTTCCTAAGGACAAACAGTGCTAAACTGCTCTGAAGSAGTTGGATCTTCCTACTTTTAAATAATGGGAAAGTGTAGACATTTTTTGTGGTTCTAGGAAAGATGATGTTGGCTTTTAATACTCAARTAATTGCTGGCCAGTCAACAGGATGTATCTCATTGAGAAATGTGAAGTTTGGAACCTTTTTTCTTATATTTCTGTTCAATCCTTGAGTTTAGATTTGTTAAAGGCATAGATGCTTTTTGAGATGGCTGTTTCTTCCCTACACCAATTCTCCTGAAGGTTCACTCAATGCATTTAAGCCAGAAACTCCAGCACAAAAGAAGCAGGTTGGAGTTCAGGTATGGGTGATTTCTGGAGTGGAAAAGAAAGCATTTTAGAAACATACAAATACTTAATCATACAAAACGCGTATATTGAGTAATAGTGCCAAGAAGTAGATTTAATCCTAAAGTCCTTAAGATGCCAGAGCTCAATGAAGCTGAATGCTAAGATYCCAATTAGTAAAAATACTTATGTACAAGCTTTGTATTAAGCACCTGTGTAATCCAATGAAGTTTATGAAAAGAATGTTGCCTCAAACAAGAAAACTCATGTTGAATACAATGGGAGTTCTGTTTATGCAAGGTAGAAATCCTACCTTGAATGAAAAACCAGTAAGTAAGAGAGTAATATTGGGGCTGAATCACTAAYCTCTCTTACATAAACCTTATTTCCCTGTTTAGAGAATTCTGTCCCACCTTTTAAGGTGTTTTTAGTCTGATGGATATAATAAACTTAATACGCCATCCATAAGGTTTCGGGACATGAGACGTGGAGCATTTAATTCTATTATGGTTTTATCAAAAGAAGCTCCCTTCATTCAGTTAGGGATCAGAAAGAAAGCACTTCTAATCCAATGACTCTTCTAATTTTAGTAATGGAGACCTAATTTAATTTTAGACATGTAGAGAAAAGGATACTAAAAATGAGACATATCAATGAAGATGTTTTTACAAGTACTGTAAACAATTGCCTGTTTTATTGTCTTGAAGCTCTGTGAGAAACTGTCTTCACTGAAACTGGTTCCTTCAAGAGCATGAAAATAATGTAAAAATACAATAAACTTCATGGAGACATACAAATGGTCCACACTCATGTTCACAATTTCAAAGAATGTCAGGAGCCTCATTTGTATGAAATCTTTGAGAGGAAGAGAAAAACAGTAGTGCTGTCTATGAAATTTTAGTGCCCATTTCCCTTTTCTACATATCCTACTTGCATGGGACCACCTCCACCTGCCACAGCCATCCCAAGCTAAGAGAAATTTTGATGCAAATTGGATTCCCACACACACATCCACAGAGGGCAGAGGGGCATAGCACTAAGCACCTGGTAATACATCACCCTGGTTGCTATGCTTCTTGTGTTCATCAAACATGTAAATGTGCTAAGAATGCACTAATTACTGCTTTCCCAAGATAATTTTCCCTGCTAGTATCTTCAGTTTGCACTGTAGCTACTAGTTGCTGCAGTCTCCAACACAGTAGCAGCAGTAAAAGGCCTTCAATACAGTAGCAGCAGTAAAAGGCATCAGTAGTTTACCTGGGAATATCTGGAAATATTTAGGCTACTGATACCGTTTTTTTTTTCTTTTTTATGAAAATGTGTACTATTTCACCGTCAAATGCTGCCTTTTCAGTACATTCAAAATATCCCAGCAAATTACTTATATCTTGCATTTAGACATTCYGTATCATAAAGATTAAGTTAACTAAGCACTCTCAGCACCCAGCCAATTTCTAATTATGGGTAAACCCAGTGACTTGTCAACAGGAATCGGCATGATTCCATGATTCAAATCAAGAAAGCAGTTCTTATCAGAGCAGATAAAAGAATTTGGTCTATTTTCTAGCACAGCATCGATCAAAGATAAAGCCAAGAGCAGGAAAACAGAAGCTTGTTTAGAAAGTAGAACAATCTCCTACTAAACACAACTATTTGAGAATTTTCATGTACTTCAGATTTAGGTATTTATATACATTACCTCAGAGCACTCATTTAGAGTAACTAATTTGCTCTTAGAATTCATACAGCAGTAAACAACCCAAGTCTGTAGCATGTACTGCAGAGCCAACCCAAGTATAAATTAAAATTCTTGCCTCATAAGTATTTAGATWCTTTTGACAATCATTAAGAGGGAAGGAAGCAACTGGTGGTACAATATGTCAGATTTTGATTTTTATACTCTGATGTAAAATCACCTTCTTTCCGTATTTTTCAAATTTGCAGGAAAAAAATTTCAGCTTCCCATTAAGTGCTGCTATTGAATGATTTTACATCATTTTGCAAGCCTGCATTAACTCAAGCTGACTCTCAGCATTCAGTGGTGACTAATAAGGAAGGACTAATAAGCTTAATTCCCTCTTTCTTTTATGCTTTTAAACAAACAAAAGCCCATGCTTTCTTCCCTCTCTTCTACAGCAGAAAAGGAAGGGAGCACTGGCAGCTCAGGGCCAGAGTAAGGACAGATGAGAGACTGGCAGATGGAAACCTAATCCTTAGCAACCTTCTCCCACCCCTACCCCGCCCCCCCTCCCCAATTCCCCATCCCTCTCTCCTTTTACGACCTGCTGAAGCTGACAACTTGCCTTCAACATCTCCTTCCCTCCCATCCAAAAATGCAAGTCTGAGACCTCAAAAGAGGAAAGTGGAGGYAGAGGCCCTAGATAGCTGAACACTGTGACTTCAAACAGAACAGAAAGAGGAGAAAAGGCATCCTGGTAAGTGGGATAAAGGSAAAAGAGAAGAGCAGGAAAGGGAGGCAGTGATGGGTGCTTACTAATTTCTGAGCAGACCACAAGATTAGTGATGAGACTTTGGGAAGAATAAGGGAGCAAAAATGTACTTAGCACTAAAGTTGATAAAATTATTTGGAGATTGAAAACAAGTTGGTATAGAGTTACAAAAAAGATGTTTTCAACTAGGAAATAACAGGTAACTGGGAGCAAAATATTCTCCAGTTCTACCAATCAAAACTTTCTTTTCAAAATACATACCAACATCTATTACCCTTAATACCTTTAAATTATATTGTAAGACATTTGTCAGGATCCTGAAACATACAGTCTTGGGAAGAAGAATGATTCCTGAAACTTCCSCTCACCCAAACATTTCTTCAAATGGCCCTATTTTACATAGACATTTGTTAAATGTACATAAAGAATAATAGGAAGGAATAACCAAAAAGCAAGTCCACTCCCCCTCTGTGGGCCATGGCTTCACTCTGCTTGTGTCTGTCAATACACCAGGCCTCATTTTCATCTAAAATTGGTGTCATGCTGCAAAATGTAGTCATTCACTTCGAGAACTGCAATTATTGCTGTGCTCACATGCAGCAAAGCACCATCTGGCCTGTTCACAATGCAGGCACAATGCAAGAAGAGTGAGCACTGATGTGAATGGTTTTCCAGTAATACTGAATTCCTCCATAAAAAGCAAGTATAGTTGTATTTCAGTAATTACTCACAGAATCAAGCACTCTTAGATGTCAATGAATACTCAAAGATTTTTGAATGAACCCTGCTATCATCTTCTGTTACATTTCAGTCAATATTTCAGGGACCTGGAGAATCATTAAATATTAGCATTGGTATCTTCCTGGATGGATTTCCAAAATTTCTGAAAAAATACAAGACTGGCATTGCCCTAKGTAAATTCAGGTATATTCCTAATTTTTGAGTCAAAAGCAACTTATGGATTTTTCTAACACACAAGAAAATAGTACAAATCCATGTGGTCATTTCAGTAATAAATTACACAGCTATTAAGTGCTTACCATTTTTTACAACAGTTACCATTTAAATATACATGATCTAATGATCAAGCCAGCATTTCATCTATGCCTCTATGAACAGCAATAATACCATTTAAAATGAATAGCCTGCTATAGTCACAGGATGCATTACTAAGCACATAATGAATGAAACTGCTCACACGGATGGTGGTTCCTCCTCTATCCTTCCCTCCYCTCCACTATGGAAATAGATTAATAGTAATGTGATAACACAGGCAAAGATATACTGAGAAGCATTGGTTTGTGGAACAGACTTTGGTGGTTTTTACACCAGAGTTTAGATGTGGATCAAGCAACTGCTTCGGCAGCAAGAGCAACCCAAGTTGCATGGAAAGGCAGTAGCTCCAAAAAATTAGCTACATCAAATTAGTAGAAATCTGACAGAATTATTTGTTTTAAAGACATCATTCCCTCTTACACTGAGATGTGGTAAAAATCACTGCTCTTGGCAAAGCCTTATGCCTTTTCAACCAGAATCAGGAGACAAATACTCTGTGGATTTTGGATTTTTCCCAGATCAAAATGTTGGAGTACTTGAGAACAAGGTTTCAGTTTGGAGCCAAAACTGATTATAATGCTTAGCAGAAAGCAAGTGGCAATTCACTTACCAAGCTGCCACATTTCAACATTTTGTTATAAGGAATTAAACTTGCAAATTTCAACATGACTGTGCAGCAGAAGTGAAAAACAAAATGATAAGGACTACCAACCACAGGAAATTTGTGTTCAAACTCAGATTCAGCTCACTTAGTCCAAGCCATCTGACGCTGTTACAAAATCATTGTATGCAACTCTTAAAAGAAATCAGTGCTGTCTTTCACTAAGTGATGAACCCTCATGTCAAATACCAGGGAACACAGACAAGACCCCAGCTGTTAAAAAGCTGGAGCTCAAGGCTCCAGGGGAGAAGAGAAAGGAGGGAGGGACCCAGGGAGTTCTGCCTGTGCCAGCCTTTCTTTGTCCATAGAGAAAACCCAGTTAATGACTATTAAATCACAATACATGCCAAGGTACTCTAAAAGATCTCATTTGATAGAGGAAAGAAGCCAGCATTGAACTGAGAACAAGTACAACAAGGAATGGACTGGAGTAATGAATAGGAAATTTAAAAAGATAGCACATTACTTGTTCCCAGAAGCACAGCATAAGATGTTGGATACAGCAGGCATGTCCACCATTGTTCACATGATGTCTTTGTTAAGAATGTAATTTAAGTTTTTGTGTAGAATACAATGTATAACYGGGACAGATAAATGAATTTCACATCACCCAACTGAATAGTCTGCAACTGGAAGTAATATAAAAATTAAGCTTGCACAGATTGCTTCCAAATACTTCAACAAATATTTACGCATTTTAGAATGCATTTATTAAGTTCACGATAAGAGACTCTAGGCCGGTRAAGTTAAAAAGGCCATTTAAAAATACTAAGGAAAAGTACTTTTGGAACAATGGTAATATATCTGCTACATGTCAGTGCATAACAGTGTCAGGGTAGAGTTGCTTGTGTTTTGCAGCAAGAAGGCAGCCAGTGCATGCAGTCCAAAGGATGATTTACAAGTGTGCTCTGTTATAACCATAAAAGGAGGAGAGGAAATCTAATGGCCAGAAATAGAACCACTGTAAATTAAGTAGAAGGAAAAAAATGCTACAGAAGCACACGATAAATGAAATGGTAAGTAAAGAGATGGGCAAGTAAAAACAAGGCTAAGGAATGGAGTATCAACATGACACACGGGGATATCATACAAAAGTGTTCTCTAAGGATGGTGTCAGGCATGAACTGACTGCTGAGGTCAAGGAACCTCAAATTCCTGTCCTAGCACTAACTGACTCTCTGTGAAGGAAGGGAAGCTATTTCACTGCGCTACCTTGCTCTGCAAATCAAAGGCAATGATATTGCCCACCTGCCTATCTCTTGGACACGGCAACAGAGAATCAATCAATGTCCTGACAGTACTTCCAACACTGCATGTGAAATCCTGGCCCTGCTCAAACCAGTGGGATTTTTTTAATGCTGACTTCAACAGCGCCAGGGTTTTTATCTACAATTTGCTATCAAAAATGTTGGCTSTCATTATTTAAAAGGATTTTGAAGCCTTTTTTCTTAGTTACTTCACAAATCATAATTACTCAGTCCATAGGTCAAGAAACAAACGGGGATGTGGAAATCCCACTCCCTTCCTCCTGACTTGCCTATTGCTGCTGTGAGCAAAGAGTCAGGATTTGACCTGTGCTGACAGTTTTGCTTTCTGCCTTAATAGAGAAGCACCCGTTCACCGTTACAYAGCTAAGATGGATCTTAATGTTAGCACTAATAAAAGGCTTTCAGATTTAAAAGTTGGCATTTCTATGTTGCAATTTTTCATAAAACAGCTATTCTTCAATTCTTCTATAGCTGCCCCAAAAAACTCATTAAAGACACATAATGGAGAGGGAATTAAAAGAGAAATACAAGATCAACAAAAAATATTTCCCGCTACCATTATCTTTTTTATTAGACATTTAAAAATGCAAAAGAAGCTGTCAATATTAACATTATGAATCTAAAAACATTCAGAAAAACTGAAATTACAGACAAAAGGCAAAGCASTTTCCTATGCTAAACAATGCTGCAAAATAACACTGCTGGCACTGTAATTGGGAGATAACTTCATGCCAACATCATGGCTTCTCCATATGTCAGCTAAAAAGACAGAAGTTGTTAGTGAAAACTTCCAGAGATTTTTACAGAAACTAGGGAGAGGGGGAAGGAAGGAAAAATCCTAATATGTACAATTTTTTTTTTTATTATTAATTATACTTCTCTGGAATATTTGATATGCAATTACAGAAGTGTTTAGTTTGAAAAGGACTTCTAAGGTAAAAGTCCAACCATTATCCCAGCACTGCCAAAGTGACCATTAAAATATACCCTGAAGTTACACAGGTTTAAACAGCTCCAAGGGTTGGTGACTCCACCACTCCCTCGGACAACCTGTTCCAAGGCTTGACAACCCTTTCACTGAATAAACTTTTCCTAACACAGAATTTAAACCTCCCCTGCTGCAACTTGAGGCCAAGTTTCCTCTTGTCCTAGTACTCATTCCTTGGGAAAAGAGACAGATATCTTTCCTCCCTGAAAAGGATTGATCTCTCTGCTGTCTGATCACACTTTGATCCTAAYACCTCCAATGCTAAAATGTCAAAATTTGTGGAAATCCTGGTTCATTACAAAATTTCTCAAGACCGAAAGCAATTCTTACTACCAGTTTGAACCTCAGTTTGAACCTGTGCTTGTCAGATATGCTACTCTTAACACTTGCAAGCAGGAAAAACTTGTGTAGAGAATTACCTCAGCTTTGCAGCAGTCACTGCAATGGAGTGCCAATAAATTTTACAGTACAGTGAAGCCATCATCCCTTTGTATCAATTTTAGCTTGGAAATTGAATGGTATTTTTATTGAATGTTGATCTTAAAATGGTCAAAGGCWAATATTTTATAAATCACTCTTCATGCTTCAAATGTATTTGCAAAGAATTAAGAAAGCGCTTAGAAATGTACGCAGAAATAATAACCAGGAGCTTCAGTAACAGTATTTATCATTCAACTAAGARGTAAAAGCACAGCTTTGCTGTGGTGGAAGAAGGCATCAGCTCTCACATTAGCATAAGCCACCGAGTTCTCTTTTCATGTGTCCCTGTCATGATCAAATGGTCATGCAGTCCCTTCCCACCCTGACATCAAGACGCTATCTGGTGTATTTCAATTTTTGCAAATTTATGTTCTCTTACTTCAAGATGCTGCAGCTAAAAGCATGTCTAGACAGAAAAATGTGGCAGATTCTACCTCAGCTGTTTAAGCCCATGCATTTTCAAGTCTTAAAATAAAGCTACTGTKTGATAGACTTTGATGATAATCACAGCTGCTCATGAAACATCTGGAGTGAGAAGTGCCAAGTCTGTCTTCGTTTGAAGGTGACGATAACTTTGTCCTCTGGATTTGGACTAAGCTGATCTCCTGTGCAACCTCCATGTGTTTCCTGCAGTGTCACCTTTTAGAGAGAGTCCATAAACCAGCACAGTGAATTGTTTGATTCATGACTAATTTTACACCAGCAGCGGCAATGACTTCACTCTCGGYGCTAAACTCCCCTCTGGGGTTCTTGCAGTTCCCTCCCATACAAACTCCTTTGCAGCAGCAGATGCTTTCTAACTTCCACCATTGACCTGCTGACCTTGCTCTGGAAGTGCTGGAAGGCTGTGGCAGCACTTAACCCCCAAATTCTTCTTCTTGTGTATCTGAGGCAATGAAGAGCCTTAATTCCCTGACTAAATGTCTTCCATGAACATAAGTTACCAGCATCATCAATCAAATCAGCTGGTAGTGTCTTACCTGGCCCCAAAATTGGCATTCTTATGGAAATAAATGGATGGCTTTAACAACAAATCACTTCTCAAACAGATATAACKGAAAGTTATTTTGAATTATGGATACTTTAGTTTCGATCTGTCTAAAAATATAATGACTTATTGTTAAGGTAAGTTTCAAGATGAAAGGGAGAAATTCTGACTTTAAAGGACARGAAGCTGAAGTTTCTCAGTGTTTTAATTAATCTCAAAGTTTATTAATACTGATATTGTTTCATTCACAGACATACTTCAAACTCTAACAAATAGATTTTTCCCCTTTTTTAAWGTATGTGACTAATCAGACTGAAAGGGATCACATCCAGTCACTCATATAGACACAGCAAATCAGCTTTCACATTTCTGGAAAGTTGAGTTTCAACTTAGCTCCAAAATGACAGTCCCTGTTTTTCCCACGGGCAACAAAACTTACTGTAATTCATTGCAAATTAGTATTTAATGTAAGAGAGYGAAAAATCTTAAAGACATGATGTTTCTGCATGTTTATGTGGCTGTGAGACTCAAAAGGCAGGGAGAAATCAAACACCAGTGATAGTATTAGAGGGCAGAACCCCACTGGGGATGTCATCCTGAAGACAGACAGACAACCCCTGATGTGTTGCACACATTTCCTGAGTAAGCTCACATACAGCTAGAGACTAACAAAAGGAGTTGGGTCACTTTTGGCCAACCAAGCCCAAAAATACAGAGGGTACTTCAAGAACTAGCTTAAAGATTTAGGAGGAGGTGGAGGAAATTAGGGAGGGAGGCAAGGAGATGGATAGAGAGGAAAATAAGAGCAGATGTGAGGGGAAGGCAGATAGGGACAATGCCTGGAACATTATAGCTGGAGTGTCACACAGCATCTAACTGGGTTCCAGTGTCATGGTAGTGGGTAGCTCAGAGCACTCGAGATAAAGAGAGCTAAGATGCTCAACTATTCACAGAATTCCTTATTTTAGTCCCCAGTCCCCAAGTTGTCCACTAGAAACTCCCCAGAAACTGCTGTTAAGACTAAACAGTTCCATTCCAAACCAAAGCCTAGGCCTGTGTTATCCCAGACAATAAACAAACACTGTAAGAATAACTGGATGAAACACACAATTGAATCAGCTAACGGAAACAAAATAATCACAGGCATTATCTCCATGATCAAGAATATCACACAACCCTTAGCTGACCAACTGAGACATGCTGCCATTTCATTTTGATGATGCAATCAGCTCTACACAGCTGATCCATGTACTGTGTGGGGACCTGCTGATAGAAGTGATGTTCTGCAAAGCAGAAATGTGTAGCCATATGGAGCTCATTGCAAGAATGAGCCTCTCTTTACACTCCTGGTTGAATTTCTCACATATCCTCATTATCTGTTATTGAGCGTTTGCAGGGATCTAATATTCTGAACCATGGAGCCAATTCCACTCTACTGTTCTCCAAAGATTTTCTACTCCACCAAAGATATTTTAGAGACAAAAGTGTAAGTGGCATTTACTCCCTGTTGAAAAGATTTTAAAGTATTTACGTTTTTCCAACTATTTTTTCCCAGAGTTTAAACTAATATCTGTGTCATCTCTGAAATTCCCTACATAGCTGTTTGATTTCTAATGCTTTGTTTCTCAAGATTCAGTGGGACCAAAGTGTTTCATGTGAATAAAGATTTTATGTTCCTTATTTTACTATCATGTCACTTAGGACAATCATGCATCTGAAAACTTAAACTTATCAAGTTATGACAAGTTGAAAAAAGTTTGCAGAATGTGTTCTAGTTAGAGGAATCTGTCTCCTAAAATGATACAGTCTGATAATCTCTCTGCTCTAAAAGTAATCTAAGTCTCAGTTGCAAAACATTTAATATATGAAAGAAATTATTCATTCAGCATCTAAAAGCTGTAGTTGAAAAAAATCTCATGGTAAAACATACCCCCAGTAAATGTTATTTATCTAAAGTTGCTCAAGAGACAGTTTRGGTTAAAAAAGAAAGCAATGCTGCAACGATTAATAATTAACCAGTTTCTAGCAACAGCTTTATTGAATTGGAAAGACAAACTGTCAGCTGCACAGAAATCCACAATATTTTTATCACCCAGGTAGTATGAAATATTGAACCTGAAAATTGGCACTATTTCTCCAGGCAGAAAAGTTTTCTTGGCAGTAGCCCAAGTTAATACAATAGGTCACAGAAAATCATCGTTTCCAGTCTACTGTTTCAAAGGAACACRGGAAAAAAATTTTAGAAAATAGACTGTATCATTAGGAAAAAAGAAAACAAACAAAAACCAAGTCTTTTCATACAGACAGCAAAGCAGGACTCTAAAATGTTCATGCATCAGTTCACTTTTTCCTATTTTTCTTTTTTGTTTTTAATCCTTTGTTGCTATACGACTATTGCCACTTCTGTTTAATAAGCACATTTCATTTAAATAGCTCTCTTGAGTTCCAGCTCACCCATCTAATAGAACACAGCATGTTTCAGAGATGGGGTAATATTCTAGGCATAAATTGTGTGATTTTATATTTTGCAAAGTAACATTACATCACATGGTTGATAATTACATTTTAATATTGATGCTGACAGTAGCCCATGAAAATGTGCACCCAGACTCTCAACTTTGGAATTTTATSGTTTATCATAACTTGTAGTAGACACTCTTTAGCACCATTTTTGCCTGTTTTTAATAGAAAATATTGTTGGTTTGGTTTTTTTTTCTTTTCTCAGAAAGCTCCCAGTATGGTGAGCTRTGCTGAAATTCAAAAAGGTATCCAAAGATGCTGTATTAAAACCTAAAAATGGCTCAGATACTAAAGAATTAGCAAAATCCATGTACAATTGACAAGTTTAATATTGTTTGTTACATGAAAGGAGTGATACAGGCACCAAAAGGTTTTACAGTTCTGAATGAGGGGAGGAAGGTTGTGGGGCAAGATGAGGAACTGAAGAGTAAAACTGGGCATTTTGGAAAGCCTCTGCAAGCAAAGCTGCTAGAAATTATCAACATGCCATGTAAAGTGTATGAAGGGAAAGAAAAGCCATGTTTAAGGAGAGGAGATCATTGCTAAGCAAAGGCCATAATGAGATTTCTGCTTTTCACTGTCAGCCCTGCTTCCCAAGCAGTGCTGGCTGCCAGCTCACAGAAGGACAAGAGGAGTGCCAGCGCCGCGAACGCACGGCAGCAGGAAGAGCAGGGACCCGGAGCAGGCAGCAGGCTGGGACACCACCTCTCTCTGGCACCATCAAGATGTCCAGCCTACTCAAGCTGCCTCCTGGATCTTCACACTATGACCCCACTCCACACATCTTCTCCAGTGCTGGGGATTACTCTGAGCAAGGTGAAAAGGATTGCCATAATCAAGSTGAAAACAGGGAGCAAGGGCTAAGATGGAGGGGAGCTACACAGAGCATGGCAGGTGCATTCAGGAGGAACATACTCCCCAAGGAGATGTCTCAGGAAAGGGAGAGGCAAGGACACATCATCCCAGTCAGATGGAAGCCTCTGGGGTGTTATTTCTGCTGCTTCTGGAATGGATCTCCCTAGCCATTCACAGGAACACATTTCAGTGTCTGCTTTTCCTTAGCTAATATAGAGCCCTACCCCTACAATCATATAAAAAAGGTATTAATAAATTACAAACCGTACACCCAATGCCTCTTTGTGTCATGGGGAAACTGAAAGGTGCTGCGGCTAGCCAAGAGGTGCTTCTCAGAGAGGAATATTTCCAGGCTGCTCGGTCTCTGCACATTACTCACACAGCTGAACTATTCTCTTGCAAAGTCTAAAAATAAATTTCCTTTCAGATAAAGCTCAGTGTTGTAAATTTCAAACACACGGAGGAAGGTTCAGAAAGTCAGCATGGAAAAAATTATATTATCATAAAGAGAGSTCATATTTGAAGTTTAAAGAAGAAAGTTTACAGAGCAAGTGCTTATTGCCTGGAACAGGTCAGATCAAGATTAATGGCTGGGTTATGTGACAGCTTCTGAGTGCATGTATATGTTTCTGTAGTCTACTATTATATTTAAACAAACTGACTCATTCTAGTTTAAAGAAGAATGCCTGTTCACTGTTTCATCTTTGAAATGTTTTTACCTTCTTTTAAAATATTTGCAAATCATGAATCCCTCTCAGTTTCTCTTCCCTTTGAGCTGCAGTGTCAGTGGTGTCTTATGGTACAATCCAATTACCCCTATGCTTCTGACTCTCTAAAAAGCTTTTTCATCAAAACCAATACCACAGTTAAGTGTCAGGACTTTACTAAACTTGTTTGGACCACATCAGTCCACACTTATTAAGGCTCTTCACTAACACTTACTGACTCTTCAGCTGGATTTTGGACAGTCAGAKGTGACTAAGACATGCAATTTTAGGGGAGTGCTCCAGATTCTTCCTGGAATAAAGTTTTCCCGCTTTGGTTCCAAAAAAAGTATGTCTAATCATACAAGCAGTCTTGCTAAACCATCTCCATCCAAATTCCACACCACAGTGGGTCAAAACTGAGATCTCCCTTCCCAAACTCTGGTACAAAGTCGGCTTGGCTGACCCTCAGGCAGCCAGAGGTGCTGGAGCCAGCAGCATCACGTCTGAAGAGACAGTTTCTGCTGGTTTAGAGCCTGATAAAAACAAACAAAACCCAGCTTTGACTGCCTAGTTTCTACACTTAGAATTATTCCTCTTGTCAAGAACAATTATCTGCTCCCTATCTATGACAAACAGACACACACTTACACAGTCACACTCAGTTCTTACAGTCTGGACTTTTTTAATGGGTTTATAACTGTAGCTAGTAGTGTTGATACATATACCAGGAAATTTTGACAGGACTGATAAAACCTTCAAAATCTGATTTTCAAGTCACCCTGGAGGATACAATAAATATTGCTAAAAGGAAACTAGCTAAATGGGGAAGCTAAGAGAATTAAACCTTCCCAGGTAATATGGTAAACAGGGATACCATGCTGGAGGCTGAGTGCAAATACATGCCACACAGCACAGAAAGATTTGGGAAAGTGGTAAAGCAAGCCAGTGTAGCTGAACAACAGGGTATGAGAGGCTGTAAGAAGCAAAGCAAGCTGGTGTCACGTCCAAATGAAGGAAGTAGGAAGACTCATGACCTATTGTTGGCTAAATTATTTTTAAAAATCAACGCAAAACGACAGCTAACTTAAACCACAACTGAGTAAGTCAAAAGACAGCTTGCRAAATGACCGTGAGAAGAACTAACCACAGCCCCTTTTTCACATCTGAACGCAAAACCTGTYGGTCTGACCCATAGATGATCAAGGGATAAAAGCAGCACTTAGAGCAGAAAATAAGTATTTTGAGCTCTGCATACAGAGAACCCAGAACCAAGAGAAGCTGACATGTCAGAACATTTCTTTGTGAGGTACTGGTCGGATCATCCATTTTACATGGAGATTTCAGTGGAAAAGGCTACAGAATGAATGTATGAACAATAACAACTTGCACAGATCAGAAGATACTATGAAAGCATTCTTAAGGAACTCATGGATGAAAAAGCACTAGCACTCTGAGTAACTGTCTCTTTTAAAACTGCCTCAGAATCAAAGGACTGCAAAATTACTTACACCATGACCATATTACAAAGGGCCCCAAGACAAAGCCCAAAATAAACCCCAGGCAGTCTCAAATTGATAGAAACTATTGAAAAGAACAGTACTGGCAGACACATGGTAAGATGTTATATTAGGCAAGTCAACACAACTCTCATAAAAGCACGAAAATACCACAAATGAAAAAGGAACGCAAATACCAAGGAACCAAGAACACATTCTAACTTCAGTGGAATAAATATGAAATGTATTCATCGCATGATGACTGTTTTAATTTCTGGTCCATTTTTATAAGATTAACTGAGACAGGAAAAGAGTAATAAATGTAGATGACCAGACAGGTAGGCTACTCCAAAGGATTGGTCAAGTACCCTCTGACTCTTCAGGCAAGAAATGAGCTGATGGTGGCATAATGATAAAGGGCTTTATGCTGCTTCAGATTTCATACATGTGTTAAATAAAAAATCAATTTTTACTGTTTATTGAAATAAAAGCAGTACAGTGTATGAAATAAAATTAGCCATATGAGTTCAAAAGCATCAAAAAGGCATCTTTTTGCACAACACATTCAAAGTCTGGAGCTCTTCCTCACAGGATGTTCAAAGTTTACATGGGTCTGCATAACAGCTTACTAAATTCATGGTATCAAATACAAGAATAAAAACATATATATGAAACTTCAGAGCCCAGCTTTTTGTCTCAGGAAGTTCCCAAGCCACAGATTTCTGGGTGCCAGCAGAATATCCTGCAGGAGTTTACTCCATGCATTTTTCCTACCCTTATGCAGCGCTGGCTGGTGGTGCAGGTGGAAGGAGGACACRGAGCTGCAGCTGAGCCTGTGGACACTGCTGCAGCTCTTCCTACACAAACAAGCTCTAGTGGCTGTTCTGGCTGCTGTGCTACAGCCAGCTGCCCAGCACGGCCTATATCCTGCAAAGGGACCCAGAACAGGGAAAACAGAATGCAGATAAAGCCATCTTACAGGAATTTTTTTTGTCCCCCTTCATACTTTTTTGGCTCATCTGCCTTATCATACATTTATTCTACTATTTCCAAAGGTAGGGAGAGCAAGAATCGCTGATGAAAGGAAGGACCCAGCTGATTGCCCCCAAGGTCTGGTCCCTCAGGATTACAGATTGTAAACACTGTTGTGTTTACTAGACAGAAGGGCGAAGGTCTGGATGTTTTTGGAGGAGCAATGGGATGAAGACAGGCTGGCTTAAAATTTGGTTTGGTTTCAAGTAATAACCTCACTACAAAGCTCTTTTTTTCTCAGAATTTCAGAAATTTGGTACGGGCCTGAAGATGAGTTTCTCATTCTTTTCTAGAGTTCCCTCAAATGAGAGCTGGCATCTCCCATTACACGGACTGCAGGCTCCAATAAATCACAGGATACAGTAAACTGAGCTGACTACTAATTCTTACCCATAAGATCATATTTCTTTAAGTTTGTCACAACCTGGCAGGTAATCAGAAAGAAAACGCCCTTGCTCTTGAGCTTATGGGAGCTCTAGATATACAAAGAGTCCTGAAGTCGTTCCTGCTCGACATCTCACGAACAGACTCAGTATCTGCAAGCAAGATAAACATATTCATGGTGGGAAAAAATCTGTTAAACTAAAATATGCAAATGCTTTCAGGCTTGCATGTCGTTGATATTTTGGAAAGGTTTTGTGCGCCCACGATGTTTCTCCTTTCAGGGATGGTAGGGGACATGTCCAAATCGCTACCTCAGCAGCTGCTATTCCAAATGGTGCTCCACAGCCCCAGAAATGAACAGCACTAACTTCCTTAAGTACGTAGCAGTGAATAAATCTGTTCTGAAATGTTTACTCTGGAACAGTCTGATCATCAAGGATGTGGAAAGTCAGCATCAGACTAAGTAATGGTTAGAACATAAATCCAGGATAACACTGTTCATCTGATTGACATCTCTTGCAGTTACTTAACTGGTTTAAGCATAAGTCTACCTAAGCCTAAGCCTAAACCTAAGCCCAGAAAAGCTTCACRTCTAGGGGAAGACAGTACATGTGAGAAAGGAGCAGTAAACAAAAAGAAATCTATCTAAACTTTACTGACACAAAACATGTGGTAAACGGATTCAATAAAAAGAACCAAAAATGTATAAGACAAATTAGGACACACTATTACACAACACCAAAATAAGGTAAATGATACATGAATGGAGGAAAAAATACATCCTTTATATCCCAATGAGGTCTGAGGAGGGACTGCAATGCATTTGCTGACGAACAAAGAATGTTTCCTGATGAATCTTCTATTTTTTTGTCTATTTAGACTTTAATTTTATTCATGATAGTAGCTGAGTGGTTCCATTTTTCTGCCTAATTTCTTCCCAGTTGCGAAACAGGTGCTGTTATATTTACAGGGTGGTGAAAAAAAAGAGTTTTTAAAGAAATCCYGCTGTTACCAAGCTTTTAATTATATATTATAGTATTTCTGGTACTTTTGAAGTTAATATACTTCTTAGAAACCCTACACAGTGATGGAGTTTTCTTTTATAAAACACATCCCTTTCACACAAATTTATGTACGCTTATGCTTTCTAGATGCTTTGGACACTTTCAATCAATACACTACTGCCAGGAGTCAGTGTGCCATTTTCTAAAGCTGCTTAAGAGGTGGAGCTGAAAGCCTTTTCCTGTAAAGTGAAAGTAAATTACACTACTCAATTACACTTACAATCACTTTATATTGAGTTTTTTCTTACTTAATTTTTGAAAAGTCTATTTTCATAAGCTTATTATGCGTATTGATAAGTCAAATAAATTCTTTTTTAAAAAATCAACCCGAACCAGACTCTCCCTCATTTTCATCACTTAGGCTACAGTACTTGCCAATAACTGTGAATAATATAAATTTTAAATTACACTTTTAGTGAATGTATTTATTACTGTYGCATCTGAGCAAGAGGAAGCAATTGTAATACCAAGTGATGACACATACTCATCAAACCAAAAGAGATCAAAGGATCTAAAACAAACACAAGACAAAAAAGGTTTTCCACAAGCCAAAGTTCTCTGCAGTGACTCTTTAGAGAAAATGTGCCTCCTTCTTCTCGGTTAACAGAATTAAAGGAAAAATGGCTTGTGGGGGGCAGGAAGCAAATTTCTGCTATTTTCCTAAACACTCTCATTCCTYTTAGCTTCTTAAACATACACACATTTTGATACATGTCATTAGCAAAAGTGAGCCAGTTCTTCACCATTTTGACTGCAGTTTACACACTAGCCTCATGCTCCTAGCATTTTTCAAATTGCAAGATTTTTTTTTCACCCAAGAGGCATTTATTCTATTTTTATACAGTTACCAACTTCTCTGTGGCTTTTTCACCTGATTTCTATATAAGTGTATTGTCAGCATAAATGATACAGTAGTAATTATAATAGCCTGTTCAACAACATTCAGCAAAGTAGACCTCCAGCCCTGACTGCACCTCTCACATGCCTATGAGCACTTCTAACTAATAATGACCTGTTTTGTTCAGCAAGCTTTTACTCTGAAATTAATCATCTTTATCTCTGTTTCATCCTTTAATAGTTAAACCATCATGTGATCAGCTCTTGGGCTAAACAACACAAAACTAAATAAAAGGAGGAAAAAAACCCTTGAAAATGGTAGGTTCAGTTTTAAATTTCTGATGCCAGGAATGCATTATGTCTCTGAAAAAAGGAAGCAGTGAGCTTCCAAGAATATATCCAGCAGAAAGGAAAATGAAAGATGAGAAGTTTAGTGTTATTCAACAAATGAGTATAATTAATGCTGTATTTCTACRCCTTTTAAGTCAATGATCTACATTACTATAACACACCTGAACAATGTTCAGTAAGAGCTGCTCCAGAATGACTATTCCATAATATTTCCATGTCTGAAAATATTTTTTTTCAGTATAGCTCTTACAATCTTTTTTGAAAATAGCTTTCATGTGCAAACAAGCCCATATATAACCTGTACACATTTACCATATTTTGTAGTGCTAGAGGAAATCACACACTATGTGCTGATTTCTCAAGTTGCYAGTGCTTAAAGATTTACTATTACATTAATCATTAAAAATAATACACTTAACTCTAGTTTTGCACTTATACTTCATTTCTTCAGATTTATTTTTAAAATCAATGGTATAAGGCAATCTAATGGATTTGGGAGGAGAGTTTCATGGGGTTTCTTTCCTGGAGCTTATTGAAGGAACTAATCCATCAATTTTGAAAGGAAATAAAACAAYTGTTTAGCACTGTGCAAAAGTGCTAGGCAGCCATGCTACCCAACAGCATGCCCAGAAAACCTCATGTATTCACAATACTTCTTCAAATTGCAGGAGAAATCACCCAAACTGCTATAGGGAAAGCCACCAGATGGTCACTCCAGGCACCATGTGGATGGAAATGCAGCTCTCGGGGAGTTCCATAGAACCCTGAAACTTTGTACCATAGAAATGCTATTGTATCACATGCGTACCTAAAATGCCACCACAGCACAGGATAATTTTTCACTTTGACAGTCATCTGTTGGTTCAGCTGGAGGAAAAGGGGCTGCAACCTAAGTTTTTGTGGCCAGGGACTGATTCTATGCCTTAGAGCTCATCTGCTCATGTGCTTACTCAGAAACACCAGGTAAGGCCTGAACCCAGCMTTCAACATTTTCTATCAGGCTTTCTCTCTCCCATGCTTAGGTGTACTCATCCACTACCAAAATGACCAGCAATTCTACATAAAAAACCCATACAGTTCCACCCTGGTAAATAATGGGCTGATACAGCAACCTGTTTTGTAAAGAGAGTTCAGGATCCTGATTCTTCTTTCTGTACAACAAAAATAATAGCATCTTTTTTTTTTTTTTTCTACATAACTTTGTGAATACTCACCAGTATAACATCTCTTACCTCCATCCTCCAGCTAACTTTATTTCTCAATGGTTTACTGATTTAATGCTGGATTTAGTGTCATAATGGAACAGGAGGAAAAAGCACACCTGTCAGTCGCTATTTCCACGCCTTAATATATCTTCCAGCCTTAAATTTCATCCACGACAGTCAGCTTTATTTCATTATTTACAGTTTTCTCTAAACTTCAGCAAAATTTCCAACATGCTCCAATACACTAGAGATGCAGGAGCATGAGGAATCTTTGAATTGAAATTTGTCTATCAATTTTTTGTTAAGACATCAAAGGGTTCAATATTATTTCAGTAAATACATTTGTCAACATGAAACATTCTACCCACATGCCTCAGGTTGCAAAATAAAATAAATAGAGAGCTATCACATCATGATGCCAAAAGCTGTCCATCATCTTGGTTTGCCTGGCAGAAGGTCAGGAGTTATGGAGAGTATGCTCCCTCAAGAAGCAGGTATTTATAGAAATTACATATAATTTAAGTCTTGTACATAATGCTTGGAAATTTATCACCAATGAATGGATGTGTTATATATATATATATATATATAAAATCAATTTAATATTAAATAAGTTATGTACTTGGATGAGAGGAGTTTTACCACATAGCTTACAATATTTTGTCCCATCCTAACAGCAGAAGCTACTTTAATGGAAACTGCATAAAAATACTCAGAAAAGCAGCTACCCCATCCAGTAGCTGCTGATTTACTAAGTCTGTGAAGTGGGSAACAGAAGGGACCAAGCAGCTTGAAGGGTCAAGACTTAACACCTTGTCTTCATAAAGGGTTTTTCATCAACAAATCAAATCTTCTACAAATAATTTATTTAGCTTTATTACACTTCTGTGAATTACAAAAATTTGATTGCAACATTCAGGTTTTTTGTTAAGCCCTAAATCTTGGAGCTTTGAGGAACCGTATAAGAAAAATTCTGTTCTAGTTCTTGAAAGTTCATTAATTGCTAGCCTTAATTTTGGAATCAGTAAGAATGAAATGTGATCCAGCTGTAGCTGGATCATAAATCCAGCTGGTTCATGTATTCACAAGGCAAAGGAGAAGAGGGAAAAAGCCTTTCAATCAAAAGAAGAAAGGGAGCTTGAGACAAATTTATATACTTTTCAGCACAGCACATGATTAGTAAGATTTTCCTGCCAGGTCTCCTCGTAACACAGGTGCAGGTTTTGGTTTTGTTTTTAACCTGCAAAACATAACATCAGCATTCCGTATTTTAAACTTGCCCCCAATTGTCCCCTCTTTTTGGAGCCCTTGGCTTTAGAACTCAGGAGCTAGAAGCAAAGGTGTGCTGACTCAGCAGCAGTAACTCTCCCAGCCCRACAGATAAGAACGGCAGTGACAGGTCAGATCAGTAGATTATCTCCCACAGTGACTATCAGCGGATACATAAGGAAGTGTTAAAGAATACAGCAGCTTTATAGCGTACATATTTCACCAGCTTCCCAGCTCACATACAGTTCAGGGACTTCAGGCAGGGCTGCTATCATTGTGCTTAACAGCAGTAGATGGATCTTTCTCCTGCAAAGTTATCTAAACGTGCTAACAGCCCAGGTCAGCCACCAGCATCTCTAATTTTCCATGCCAAAGAGGTCCACAGTTATGTGTCTGTTCTAGGCAGTGCCTAACCCTCAACACCAGGAGAGGATACAGTTTGCTATTAAGTTATACATGCTTACATACACTGTAACTGCTTAAAAATGGGACACACTGTCTGTGCAGCTACAGCATTGTGGAATGTGCCAAAATATTACGGGTGCTACATGCACAGAAAGGTAGGGTTCAGCCACACAACAGTAACCATATCAAAGCCTTGGAGAAGCTGAAAATTGAGAATTTTATGTGTCGCTCACAAAATTGAGACTCTGGGTCTCTCATGATCCCCCCATCCTTTCCTCTTTCCTATGGGGCAATCTGATTTCGTTTATTGGGAAATTAAGGTGGAATCAGTGCAGATTCAGACAACAAATATMCGTGACTTTTGATGGCAAATTTAATGCTGAAAGAGCTCTTAGGCTTCTTTTGTTTTTGACCACAGCACACATCCTGTGGCACACAGCACACTGCTGGAAAAGAACTACTTCTCCAGGGAACTTCTGCCTGCCTTTGCAATGGCTGTGCCCCATATACTTTTACATGATGTGTACTTGCCATTTTTTTTCCTTGCCAGACACAAAGCCAAACATTGAACCAATTGATCTGTCAAGATAAGACAAATTTTTAGCAATTAAACATCTGCTCAACAACTGAGCCACATTTACAGACTAAGATTTCCATCTCTCCTAACATCCATTTTTGTTCCATGATGAAATAAAAACTGGAACACCACAAAGATACCTAAAAGCTACTTCATCTAAAAGCCACAAGTGATGTTTAAGCAGCCAACGAGAAGAGAAGGAAGGAGAGGAATAGCTACATGACAAGCTTGTGAGAAGGAGCTGAGAAATGTGACTTGACACACAGGTCACAGCAGGTGACATGTGATTTAGTGATGATAAGACAGTCCCCACCTAGTACTTTCTACACTGTCAGTAATAGCACCACACTGGAAATAGCACCTTGTCTCCGTGGAATTGGACTGCCTGACAAAGATATCCTCAGAACAGATATCATATTTACTGAACTGATTCTTTTGTGATGACCTTGATCAATAATACCAGAAGCAAGGCATGTGATACTTGTGTATTCTACTGAATTTTAAAAACCCCTTAACCTCTCCTTACCTTACCRAGTACATCAGCCTGCACTGTCAAGTTTCACTGGCAAACTTTGAAGTGYGTTAATGTTATGAGAGCACTATTGCAACACCAGTTCCCTTCTGCAGGGATACACTCACCCTCCAGCCCTAGGATTTAGACTATTGCTGAGTAAAACAGGGTGATGAAACAATTATTGCTGAATTCTGCATGATTCATAGTTGGTAATAACCACCTCCAAATGCAACATTCAGATTTACATTCTCATAATCAAAGGGCAGAAAAAGACAGCAAGAATGGGTCATTATTCATAGCAGTTAAAACTATACATTTACATTAGATACTGTAGAATTCTTAGACAAACTGTGACTACACCTGTAAAAAATGTGATATTTATAGAATTTCAGATTTATAGCTTCTTGTATAAATCCTGCTACATTTCCCTGCAACAAAAGCTTTTTGTGCAATATAAATGTGCCATTCCCTAACACAGAGTTCTCCAAATATTTAATCTCCTCAGTATCTCTTCCTTTGGGAGAAGAGAAGAACAAGTGACAACAGACTGACTCCCCAGCATGGGAACAGCTTCTGCCAGCATTCAATGCTGTAAGCGAGGCCAATCCAGCCAGCACTGCCCTTTAGCCAAAGATACATGTATAAACAAATCAACTTTGAAAAAAGGGTTTTTTTTTATCTAAAACCCCAGGCTTAAGACTTACCTTACCTTACCACAGCAGCCAAATCATTATGATTTCACACATGTAAAACATTATGGACATGGGGATACAAGAGATCTCGTTGTAACATTCACCAATGTAAAAATATTCCTGCCTACAGCCACTCAGCATTTGGCATATGTAAGCCTCCTTACAACCATCAGACAGGAGGCAAGAACTCCAATGGAATGGATGTCCAAAAAGGTCATCAGCATGACAGCATGAAAGACTGTTCACCTGATCCTCCACATATGTCTGTGAGACAGGCAGATCCCTAAGAAGAACAAGACTTTTGCTTTACAGAGCATGAGTGATTATAAGCTAAATTGTGAAGCAGACATGCGTTGTACCAGTTTCCAGGCTATTTTATTCYCAATAATCACAGCCTATATGGTCAGTAACTAACTGTTGAATCAATGACTACATCAGAATGGGGYACTATGGCAGTTTTTCCCTTTTGAATTTTTATTGTTTTTAATAAGAATGGTGAGTTCTTTGTAATCATCAGATACAAAAGACTTCAGCTTTAATTTAGAGCAAGAACACCCTGGCCAGCAGAAGCTTGGCACGAGGGACAGAAATAAAAAAACATTATTGCCCTTTTAAAAATCAAAAGCAGTACCTTATCAGCATAATGACAGCATGATTTCAATAGCTTTCATGTGCCAGTTTCACAACACTATTTCTATTAAATCATTAAGAATAAACATCTATTTTCATTTACTAATCTTTTTCCCAATTAGAATCTCTCTGAATCTCTGTACAATAGTAATTTCATTTCTTCCCACTTGCTTGCATCTTAATTAAAATCGGTCCATGTTGACTTTCATTTTTATAATATATCTGCCTATTTCACATCATAGCACCTTCATGACCCCCAGRGAGTCATGAGCCTTTAATATTTTATTTTGACCTTGTTAAGTCACTAGAACCATCAAAGATTTTTCTTCCCTTGATAAGCATTTTTAATCCTTCTTAAAAAGTAGAGGGTGTGTAAAAACCCACAGCTGAGAACTATGCTTTCTTTAAACAACTCACGCTCATTTATTTTAAAAACCCTAACAATTTGCTGCCTTTCAATTTATTGCAAGTATTAGTTTATGAACCATAAAATTAATTATTAATTAATAAGGATCAGTTCTTAAATCATACTTAAAGGCCTTTTCCTCTGAGCTTGAGGATAGAAAAAAGTTTCATTTTCAATTTAAAAAAATACTATCAATAATCGTGACTTTATTTTGTAACAGTCTTCAATACAGTATTTGAGTTTGCAAAAAGAGGGGACTGGGGGGAGAAGCAGCTATCTTTCATTAGAGCAGTGGATCCAGCTGAAAAGTAAAAATGCCCTGACAAAAGACACAAGCCCYTCTTGGGCCACCGCAGAAAGGCTGCCTCTTTGTTTTAACTCCATCACTTGCTCTACTGACAGGTACTACTCAAAATGCTTACAGCACAAGAAGAAGCACCAGTTCAGATGGGAAGCAGAAAGGTGCTGAGCTATCCCTTCAGCCTAACACCTGCTAACTTGTCTTTGGAGCTCAAAGAAGAAGCAAAATACTGGGTACACTGGCATGTACATTTACATATTTGCCTTGGGTTCTCACCTGAATTCCTGCAGTGTTGCCACTCTCACAGCACAGGCTCAGGCTCATGCAAAGGTTTTGGCACACTCTGGGTCCTGCTGTYGAAGGAAGCCTGATTACACCTTATCATTTATCAGGCTTGTATTTGCATTTACCTTCAGTGTGGATCCTTCCCTGACAGACAGCCCAAGCCATCCAACCTATCCACCTGCCACAGGGAGGGTATCTGGCACAATAGACTTCTCAAGCAGAATGGCAGCTTTAAAAGCCACCTGGCATTTATGGCCACATTCTACTAACTTTGGATGGCATAACTGCACAAAGTACAGTGCCTAGAAATACCACTGCACTGAGCCTAGGTGGGAAACATTCTGCATTTCTTGCTTCTTTGAGAAGCAAAGTAGGCACAGCCACAAAGGTCTCTTCAACCAGGCTTCTATTTACATTCCAGAAAGTCGAGTCTCAAGTTCATCAGTTCTCTATAATCAGTATTTGGCTACTGGGTGGAGGAAACTGGAGGCAGCTAGTGACAAAGTGGAAGAGGTGGATTGTTTGCCAGGAAAAGGTGAGAAGTTTCAGTAACAGCAAAGAAGTTTTTAGAAAGAAAGATTATAATGAGTGAGAATAAGGGTCAATACTAAGATGGGCACTGGCAAGGGAATGTCTATTTTAAGGACACTGCAGCATGAAGGAAAGCATAAAAACATGCACAGTTTTCTTTAGAGGATAGGAGAGAGAGAAAAGTTGCTGCTTGCAGTTAAATCAGCACTTCATCTTGGGAGAAGAGCAAAATTTAGGGGTTTGCAGTGAATACAGCTAATAGATCACCTGGGTATGYGTTAAAGAAGAGATTACAGGAAAGTAAAGTGGAATTCCCAGTGGAAGCAATTATAATATCAGCTTTTTATACCATGTGCAGATTTATCTAAGGTCCAAAAAAGAATACTTAATGTAATTGCTTGCCATGCCCCATTCTTCCCCAGAATTTTACCCTTCTTTCTCCCCCAGCCACTTCAAACACAACAGCTGGTAGTCAGGGCAGCTTAAGTTCTCTTACCAAAAGCAGAGAGCTTAAAGAAATGATATATAAAGAAATACAATACAAATACCCATGGCTCTCCTGTAGATTTTGTTACCAGTGAGTGCCAGCTTACTGAAAAAAGTCCTTCATAGGCTTCTGTCAGAGGGGGCCTGTAAYAAGAACCTAATATTATTGAACCTATAATTAGCAGCCTCACAGCGGCTCTTGAGATGAGCACACAGACCACAGACACAAGCTCTGAAGGAGGGACTGGTCCTCCAGCTGTGAAATCAAAGGAGGAACAGCCTCCTAAGTATAAATATATTTGCTTTACCACCCGTGGACAGTTAAGTCATAGCCCTCCATGCATGTTAGCTCCCCATCTGTACAACAGGTACAGCTCACCACCCTGCCATGACACTGGGCAGGTAATCCTTACAAATAACCACTCCAGAACAGAACCAGATTCTCACCTTTAATGCAGACACAAGATCAAGTGAAGACTATAAATCCCACTCGTACATTTACAGAAATAAAAGTGAGCAAGCAGAATATCTACACCTTAAAGTTCTTGGGCAGCTTCCTCACAATAAATATATTTGAACTGTTGAACTTTCTCATTGACATGAATTGGCAGGAATTGAAGCAGAAATGCTACATCACAAATGGTCACTTGTAGTAACACATTCTCTAGCTTTGGCAGCATTAGTAAGTAATAGTAGAGCTGAGTTCTGCAGCATGGTATTCTGCTATCAACCTCAAAATTCACTTCCTTCTTGTGTTAGTAGAATATACTGTGGTAGTATAACCTCCTCTCTTCTGTGGAATAGAAATAATTACACTGTTCTGAAATCTTCATATTGGCATGTTAAGCATACATATAAATTCTACCAAACTGAGTTTTAAGGCAAGACTGTTTGTTTAGACCATGTAAACAAAATGCTGTAAGACTTGCTGAGTTCTGAGAACTTAAACCACAGCCAGCCAGAATACAGCTGCACATAGTCAGATATGGTGTGTCTGCTAATATTGGCAACTTTATCATGCTGCAGCAAATTTAACTGCTAGTTAGTATATGCACAGAAGAAATATAGATTGAATAAACTGGAACAAAACCAAAAACCATTCCAAGGTCATAARTTATGAAAGTCAAGGTCACTCAGTAGCTTTATAAAATAAATACTTGACAGTATTTATTAGTTGTACTACTGTGGCACCTAAGAGCCCCAGGCATGGGCCAAGGCTCAGCTGTGCTCACGCTTGCAAAAACACAAAACAAAAGACAAACCACAAACCATTGTGGGCCATAGCTAAGGGCTTCACACAAAGCAGGGTACTGTCATGTGTCAACTCCTGATGTGCATCTCTCAATGATGTACAGTTAAAGCCTAGATCTCAGTTCCTTGGCTGGATGTTATTTTTGGCACTAGATTTACCTGATGAGCAGGAGGCCACCTGGAGTTGGATGACATCAACTGCTCACACCAAGGATGTACCTGAACTCCCACTCTTCCCTGCATTTCAGGCATTTGAACCAACTCTGCAGGGGATGCACATCTCTCAAGTCACAAGAAGGATCCACAAGAAGCCCAGATTTAGTAAAGCCAGAGGGGATTCAGAGGGATGCATTCAGTATCCTTCCACAGACACGGGAGCAGTATGCAAGAAAGACCATGAGATTCATGGAGCAAGGGAGCTACACATTTTCTCCAAGCTGGGGACATGCTTTGGCAGCTTAATGGTTAAAGCACCAAGGAAGAGAGTCACAGGTTGCAGTCTGGGCTTTTAAAGTTGTTTCTGGTTTTATCACATAACTTAGATGCAAAAATATACAAATGATGCATAAAATAAAACCGCATTGCCCAGATGAGTACTTCCACTAATAAGTTATAAAGTTGGCAATATTCGTTCTTATTTTCATTTTGGTCTTGCAAGTCTTGCATTGTGAATGTTAACACAAGGCAGAATTTCTCATGCCCACTTCATTCAGGTGCTTTTGAGTCAAGGCAATAAGGGCTTGCAATGTTTGTGGTTTTTTGTTAAAACTATTTAAAAAAATGTTTTTAGGACCTAGTTCCTTCTTCAGATCTGTTTGTAAGTGTTGAACACTGGAACAGTGGCATAGAATATGTTGTGTAAGTTACATATATTATCTTTTAAAAAAATGTAGTTGCTTATTGGCCTTTACATTTATTTATATTTTGCTAGAGTTATACTGATAGTCAGAGGAGCTTGTCTGCTGTTCACAGCACATATTGCTATGTTTAAGAAACGCTCTTAAAAATCTGTCTGGCACCTCAAATAAAACACTGAGTCACAAGTCCCTTGAACCCTTAAGTTGTTCATGCTTCTATTTACTCGTTCAGCCCACTGAAATGCCAGGATGTTACTCTCAGCCAATWTCTCATAACTTAAATATTACTGTAACTGCTCGCGAGCTAAGCAGCAGGCAGTGGTACTCTTGTATCACTGCTTTCAATTTCAGGCCGCCTGGGTTAAAAACGCACYGTAACTTTTCTGCCCTCCTGCGGGTCTGCAGCGCAGCCAGCCCCCCACCGTGAGCGCCGCACCGCACCGCCTCCCATTCGGCATCCCCAAAACCCAGCGCACGCACAAACGCCTCACACCCGCGGCMGAAACCCTGGGGCAGTCCGTCACCTGGAGCATTTTTAATCTGGACCGGGAATTTAATTGTTCCCAGTCCTGCAGGAGTACTGAAAACGCGAGGTGCGCCACAGCACCCACCAAGTGGCACGCCTGGCAACCCCCGCCCGCCCCAGAGCACCACRACGCGCCGGGTCGCGATACGGGGCCAGTCCTGTGCCGCGGGGACCACGGCAGAGAATGTGCGCTGGTCTCTGAATGCCCTCCTCACCCCAAGCCCCGCGGCTCCCGGGAGCTCCCGGCACCGCTCCCGCCGCGGAGGCGCGGGGGCCTCGGGCGCGCCCCTTCCCGAGCCAGGAGGGATGCTGCTCCCGCGGCGAGGCAGCCGGGCGCGGGGCTCCCCTCTCCCTCACCCCACACAAAGGCACGGCAGGGCGGCGGGGAGGCGAACCGGGCCCCGCCGCGCTTTCCCCTCCCCGGCTGCCCCCTTCGGTGCCGCCGGAGGGAGAGCCGACCCCGGGCAGGGGCATCGCCGCCCCGGGGRAGCGCCCGGCGGGGCTCAGGGAGCGCCTGCGGCGCGGCCGGGGCGAGCGGGACGGCGAGGCGCTCTGCAGACAGGTAGCTCCCTGCTAAAATGGAGGGARGGGAGAAATGCGGCGCTCGCTGGAGAAACTTACCGGAGGAAACCGACGAGCCGGACAAACTGGAGTTACTGGATGCGGCCATGGTCCCTCCTCCTCGCCCCTTAGCTGCGAGCCCCGCGTCGGCCCCCGYTGCTGTCCGGCCGCCGCTGCCGCCAGCCCATCGCAAAGTGCCGGAGCCGCGCCGCGCCGAGCCGCCGCCGCAGCCCGCGCTCGGCTCCCCGCGCCGCCGGGGAGCAGGAGGCGGCGGCGACCCGCCGAGCCGCTGCCGGCCGCTCTCCGGGGCTGGGCGAAGCCGCTCGGCAGGTCAGGCAAAGGGCCCCGCGGCGCTTCCAGCGCCTCTCTCCGCCCTGGGGAGCAGGGCTTACCTTGTGACGGGGACGCGAGAGCCGCCCTGCCAGCGCCTTCCCTCGCCTCCTCCCTTCCTTTCCCGTCCCTTCCCTTCCCCGCCTCCTCGCGGGCAGCGCTGACAGCCCGCCGGGGGGACCCGCCGCAGCTCCCCTCACGCACACAAAGGAAGCGGCGGCGCTGCCGGCCGGGCTGCCGGCCCCGGCTGAGCGGGCAGGGTGGGTCCCGCTCGGGCGAGCCCCGGCGGCTCGGCAGCCCCGCCGAGCGGCGGCCAAGCCCCTTCCCGGCCGCCGCCGCCGCCTGGCACGGGGCTGGCAGCGAGCGCGGCTCCCGCCGTGTGCCGGCCCCGTCCCGGCGGGGCGGCAGCGCCTGTTGAGCGCTTCGGCCGGCGCTCCCTCGGCAGTACCGCARCGTGGGCTCCGCGCTGGGCTGCGCGCCGCCGACCCCCGCCCGCCACCGACCCCCGCCCGCCGCGGACCCCGCTGCTGCGCCGCTACGGCTGGGGCAGGGCTGCGCCCCTCGCCCTCGCCGTCCTTTGTCCGTCTCCTGCCCCCGCGGGCTTCCCTCCGTTCCCGCGGGGCTCTCTCTCCGGGCAAGCGCCCACCTTCGCCTTTTTTCCTCCTCATTCTTTTTTCTTCCTTCTGACATCCGTTTTTCTTAGTAAAAAACCCCATAAAGCAGGCCGACACCAGCAGGGGGTTTTGCCCTGCCAGGTGCACAGCGAGTGCGGGGCCTCGGCCTGGCCACAGTTTGGGTTCTCCCTCCCACCTCCCCCCGTAGCGCTCCCGGCCCGGGAGCTCTGGGGGCACACGGGGAGCGGGTGCCGCATCCAACGGGGGCATGGAGGGTCTGGCCGACCAGCCGGGTTCGCAGACCCTCGTCTTAGTGTGCAAGTGGGAAAGAAGAAGAGCCGAGAAAGCATCACTTGGAAGTTTCCGCCTGTTGTCTGTCCTTCTCGTTCCCTTTTCCAATGTTTTATCGCCAGCCAAAGCTTCCATCTCACTTTAAAAAACGTGAGTGGAAAGGCTACAGGAAGGTGGGCGCCCGAGCGGCATGGCACACAGTCTTGCTGGCACGGGATCTGTAAGAAGCTTAAAACCTATTTGCCATGACGCTGATTYATGAAAGCCTTCCATGTTTCATAACAGGGAGTCTCTAACACAAAGTTACTTTGGGAGCGAGGAAGCGCATTAAAGTTTCTTTGGCAATCTAAGCCTTAYCCACCCAGCTCCTCCGCGTCCCAAACCAGCGTGCAAACCGCCTGCCCGCTCTGTAACCCGCGCCCGGCCGCTTCCCTTTTCCCGTGGAGCCAAAAAGCAGCCCGGGCTCCCTAGAAGCTGCAGCCGGTTCCCGTTTTTTCCTCGGGAAAGCAGGTCCCGAGTCCCCTCTAGCGGCGGAGGCGGCGGCGGCAGCGATGCCGCCGTCCCGGCTGCGGGGTCCCGCTGCCCCCGCGGGGGTCCTGCGGCGGCGCTGGCAGCGCCGCCGAGGCCAGCTGGCTTCTCCGGGTTTTATTTCGTAACCACGGCTCGCTCCGGGTGAGAAGGAACGGGCTTTAAACCACGCTTTAGCACTAACTCCTATTAATCTGTAAATTGCCACGTACGGACATAAAACCGGGACAGGCGTGTCACTGCTCTTTGGTCTGTGGCCAAATATTWTGTGTCACGCATTTTGAAGACCGGATGTTAAGGGCAAAATGAGAAAGGCAGATAGGTCGTAAAACCAGGCTGATACCTGGGGTGTAGGAAAATACTGCAACAGTACAGTGAACACCAAGACTGTCCTAGTAAATTGTTACTTGTGATGTGTGTGATGTTTCATGYAGTCAAATGGGATTCCCTTGTGTCCTGCATGGTTGTTTTTCCTGCTCCATCTGCTATATCTCTTCCCAGTGTTTGCCTCCTCGTAGCCTGCTGTCTTCATTTTCYCCTCCATAATCTAGCACTGTCTTGCCCTCTTGCCCTCACGTCTCTCCAGCAACTCTCGGAATTGTGTCTCAAATGATTGGTGAAATATGGTGGTGTTAACAACACTGTCAGAACCTGCAGGGACAGGGGCAAATTACCTGAAAGAGAGAAAAACCCCTCATTCTGCTGAGACTTAGCAAACAGAAAAAAATTTCCTTAACTAATTTGAAATTATCTTTCCACCCATTTATATACATAGGTAAATCAAGAGAGCAATTTCTTCAGAGAATGATTACTGCAGATATCACAGTAATTGAAAATGGTGTATTTTCTATCCAAAACCAGTGAGCATGAACATGTCTGGTTATGAGTGTGTGTACCTTTGAAATTATCAACCAGCAACTGTTGGTAATTTTTGTGGTAACAGCAGATATGAGGTTGTGTAATCTCAGTTGCTGCAACACTGAAAGGTAAATTAATAAAGTTAAGAGAAATGTACTGTAGATTAAAAGAAACTCACATTTCAAGACAGGATGACCTTTTTCTTGTTACAAGCAAAGAACTTAAAAGCCATTACACCAGAGGGGAAATTACTACATCAAAGGGGAAGCAAATTTAAATGACACAAAAGTAGCCTTGTTATGTGCAAAAAGTGCAAAGTAAAGACAAAGCAATCAAATCTCGGTTCTATTTTACAGAAACTGTAAACAGACTCTGCCCTAGCCTAATTTGGCAGAGCCCAGATATACCCATTACTAATTATATAAATACTTWGTATCAAGAATAAACTTTAAATGGTAAACTTATGTAAACTATTCCTGGGCTTTCCATAAGTGTATGCTTCATATAACTCTGATAAAAATCTTCTACTTTACCCTCTCTATAGAACTAATTTTAGTGCTTGCTTCCATGGTATCTGCACTTGATGAGAAGTCACAGCTTCCAAAAGTATTGAGGAACTCAGAAAAATCACATTTCCTTATGTATTATGACCTTAGAACACTGCATTTGGCATTAACAGTGAGTTGCAAAGGAAAAATACAAAATTGCATACTTTGCATTAATCGTAAGATCTGAAAGCTTTTCTAGTTTTCATTCCTGGGAAAGATTCCTTGAAGATTTCCTTGCTTCTAGATTGGTTCAATGTAGTTTTACTGACACAGAGTAGGGTTTTTTTGGGGTTGTTTCTTTAGGTTTTGGGTTTTTAAAATTTTATTTAATTATTTATTTTTAYTAAGAGATAAAAGAGTTTGTTGAAGAACAAAGTTTTAGCAAACTAGTCTATATACCAAAGAAGTGAGTGCCTGCCTAATGCTAAAACTCAGCTAGCAACGTGAAATTTGAAATAACATTTGACTCACTGTGGAAGAGGCCATTGTATTCCAAAAACTAATAGATATGGGAAGCTCAAGGTAATAGTTGGAATATTAAAGGAACACAAAGCTGCTTGATTCTAAAAAAAATAAATCTCAGAAGATACCTAAAATGTTTCTCCAAACTTTCAATGTATTAGATTATTTCTATAGCCTAATTATCCACTCATATACTTTGGCATGGTGAAACTCCTGTTCMAGCTAGAGCTCACATACATTTTGTTCTCCAACAAACAAAAATGAGTGAACACCATGGAATTACAGCAAATAGTAAGTCTTGCAGGCCAAGGACTGTTGAACCAAACACAAAAATAAGTAAAATTACATTTGAAAGTAACTTTCTTTCACCGTGTGTTTTGAAACATGTTGGTGTGTAGGTACATGCATAATTTCATTGTCGTGCAAAATCTGGTGGAAGAATGTATTTTGGTAAAATTGTAAGGGTAAGGAGGGTGAGGATCTGCATTTGAAGAGCCATCAGTGCAAAACATAGTGACTTTGACAGCTGAGGACATGTCTGTGCTGCTTTTGGGCTGTGGAGTGACCTCTGGAGTGGCCTTGGTTCCCCAGCCAGCTGGTTTGTGTCCTTATTTCAAAAAAAGGCTCTGCAGATGAGAAAGGCCACCTACCTTCTGCATGGCCATCACTACCATAGCTGACTTGCAGTAACTTTGTGAAGACAAGTCCTAGCTGACAAAGAGTTGTTACTGTTCCCATGTGATAAAAGCAAGCAGAAAGTCACCCTTCTGTACAGTGGGTTGAAAACCTAGAAATAACAAATAAAGGAAAGCAGGCAGAGCTGTACTGCTTTCCTTCAGGAAGCCAGATTTTTCCCTATTGACCAAATGGCTTATTGCATAGCTAGGTATCCACATATTTAATATGCTGGTTTCCTCTCATTCACCTTTAGACATAGTAGGCACTTTCACAGCGGAGGCAAAGATCTCTGCATAGAATTTCTTTCATTTTACTGACTTGGCAGAAYGCTTCCTGCTGCAGAAAAAGAGATTTAAAACACAAGTATAGATGAGGAAAAAAAAAAGGGTTACTAGATAAGGCTTGCAGTAACATGAATCTCTGTATCAGCCTGGATTACTTCATCTGAAAGAAATTAATCCAAGGCAGACAATCATTTATATTGCTATCTTTGAGATGTTGAAGTCTCCATTATGCAGGGACATTTCATAAGAGCCCTCCTAAAAGAATCTGGCTTGAAATCAACACATCTTGAGCCTCCTCAGCCTCAAGCCCTCTCCATGCCATACGACAGCCAAGGTTTGTGTTGCCTTCTGGCAGCCAGGCCCCTGTAGGTGGCTGCAGCACAATCCTCAAGGCCCTTCTGGTTTTGCAGTCACAGCATCAGGGATTATGTGTCTGGAATCTGCCGTAATCCACARTATCTGGCATTGGCTGGGATATTGTAGCAGAGGAGCAGGAGCTGACTGTGTGCTGCAAACTTTCATCTGGCAGGGAGAGCATCAGTTTGAATCCTAGGTAATGAATTCATTTCAGCGTGAAAAGTGGCAGTTGTTAYTTCAGTGTGAGTGTAGATAGCTTGGCAAAAATGTTGGAATTTAATTAATTATGCAAATAAGAGGAAAGTGAAGATGTTTGGCCCGCTGCTCTGATTACGTAATAGGTATAGAAATATAAATGTTCTGTGTGAGACAGCAAAACATATGACACAAAGATTTAGAGTGCAAAGACCTAAAATGCTAATCCTTCCTTTGATGTTTATATTGCTTAGCTGGAAAGGGAGGAAATGCATTTTTCATTCTTTGATGCTGTGAAAGGGAAAAGCCTCTATAAGCAACATATAATCCATATTTATATACTATCCACAGTACTTGGAAACTTGATTCAATATAAGCAGAAGCTATAATAAGAAAAATAAACCAAAATATCAATAAATAGCAGATGCACACTGTATTTGGGTATGAATAAATTATGTGAGTCATAATGATTGCAACAGCAGGTGGTGGTGTAGTTCAAGACTCTCTGTGATTTCTCGCTTTTTTCCTCATGCTCCAAAGARGAAGGCTTGAGACCCCTAATGCCTGGTGCAATTTTTAGCTCTGCACCTTCAATTGGTGAACAAACTAGAGGCATCTTTTGAATTTTATTAGCTCTGCAAAAAAGCATATGGCAAGTGGGCTGGTCATCATTTGTGAGTGCTAAAGCTGCTGCTATGACTAATTTATGAACATCCATCCTACTTGTYCTTTCCTCTTTCTTCCTGTCTCATACATCCTATTTTAATTAAACCTCAGATAATAAGGAGTTTGCTGGGGTAGAGAATTTCCTTGTTATGTTGATTTCAAAGTTTTTTAGTGGAGCTCTAAGCTGTAATTGGAAACTGATAAAGGTTTTGAAATTACCTGTCAACTACGTAACTGCCATTAGATTTTATTATAAAAACATAAATTGTACAGAATCAGTTCAGGTGAAATTGAACTTCAGTGTGTTTTTCCTTTCTTAATAACAATCATCAAGTTTCAAATATTTTGCCTTAGAGAATACAATTTGAAAGTCTCGACTTTACAGTATAGTTCTCTTTTCCATCATGATTGGGTTCTTACTTTGGAATATGACAGTGTTTAATTTAAATTTTGCCAAAGGTGGAACACAAAGCTACTAAATATTTAACCATATGTCTAATTTTTTTTACTGATTCATAAACACTACTAATTTTGGACAGAGAAAACCTTTGCTGGTCCAGGCAACTAGTATCAAACAAGTCCTGCATATACAGGAAAAGAGGACTTTTCTCCATGTTTCTGTACTTCCTTTCTCTGAACAGAATAGATCCTTATTTACTATGAAGGCCATGTTTGTATAAGAGCTACTTTCCACTTCTCCCTATAATTATTGGAAGCAATTGCACTACCACATAGCTTGATGTGGGTGAAGAGGTGAAAGATACAAGAATAGAAACAATTTTGATGAACTTAACAACAATGATCAGTCTCCTTTTCTGAGTATTCTAATTCTTACCTTACTATGTATTAACAAACTCAATGAGAAATATGGGYCTAATGGGCATAAACTGAGATTTTCATATAGAATTGTTTCAAGTACAACACACTTAAAAAGAAACTCCATAATGTACAATGCATAGCTTTTATTAACCTTTGGCCTTTTCTCTAGACTGACGTTTAAATAAATTCTTTTCCTCATAGTTCAACATCTCTCCTTTCTTCAACCTGCAGTAAAGTCATCATGTTGAATTCACAGTTTCCCAATTACCATGACAAAGCAGTGATATCAAAGCCTCAGATTTACTCTTTCATTAAGAAGCAAGAAAGAGTGGGGTTCAKAACAGAGCTACTTTAACTCTTCTGTCATCTTTTCCTTGTATGTGAATTTTATGCAAACCTACTGAGATTTAATTAATGAATTTATTTGCTATTTAAGCATTCTCACTWTTTCTTGGTATTGACAAATTTTGGCTGATGGATTTGAGAACAGTTGAATGCAAAAATGTATTCAGATACTCTACATTCATAAATAGTGGTAGAACTGTATGTTTTGTTGCCTGAGTTGTGTGTTATGAACCTTTAGAAATTAAACCAGCAGTTGTCCAAGATAAGTTCTATTTCAGCTACAGAACTGAAAATTTCAGTTCATCAGACTATTGCAAAAACAAAGCTTCGCTCATTTATTTGTAAAAAAAAATTAGTCAAAATATCTATTTAGAAGTTATTTACTTCAGATGTTCATGAATTATTTATCTCAATATTTCCCCTGTTTAACTGTGATACCATATTCCCTTAATTAGCTACAAATATCTTAAATTAGAGAGGGGCAGCTACTAGTAGAGAATTCCCATATTAGTATGGGTTTTATTTATAAATGTTTACTGCTCCTTTACAAAATACTGTCTAAATATATAGGGTATACTTTGCAATTTACTAATATAGGCTGGGGGAGCCTCAAACTTGCCTGTTTTATTCTTCAATATGTTCAGATTTGGATGCTCTGTTTCACATATGTAAACAAAAACCTTACAACATATAATGGGTTTTGCAGTTGGATTCTTTATTCTTTTTTTAGAGAATTGGAGGTCAAATGTAGAGATTTTGGATGTTTGATTGGACTAACATACCATTCATCTATGTAACACAATTTCCTAAAGGCCTACTGACATTAACCATCCTAGATTCCAGATGAATGCATTTCTCCTCTCTTCTCTACAGTTTTGCCTAAGAGGTAAAATCAATACACAGCTCCATGTTTCTCCCTGAATGCTTGGACTGAAACCTTGCCCATACTGAAGGCAGTAATAGTTTTTCTCACTGACTTCAAAGAGGCCAGTGTTTCACCCTTCATTTCCCTGCTGGATACTGCTTTTCCCTTTAAGCTACCACATATCATAAAAATTACTGTGCTTGGAAAACTATAATGCACCAGAGTAAAAACTGCAATGCCACAAGGTAGTGTCAATATTATTTTTTTTTGCAGTAGAGGGAGGAGGAAATAAACCAGGAGAGACAAATCTTCCTAGTCAAGGACTGAAGCTTGTGTTGCATTTATAAATGAAAATACATCCTTTCATACAATAAAACCCCCATGCACCTCTTAGTACCATTCCACCAAGGACAGTCACAAGGTAACCACAGGTTTACCAACAAATCTCTTCTTATAATTTCTCAGTCACGAAGAAGGTTAGAAATGGGATTTCGAGCTCTAAGGGGTTTGAGAAAAGTGTAAATATCCAACATGTTCTGCAGATCTTAGGTATTGAACCATTATCCTGGCAAACCCCAGATTTCAGTAAATTCAACTTCATTTAAAGATATGGCACCATGGATTACCAGGCTTCTTTAGTTAACTTTTCCCAATAATTTATCTTCTGCCTGAAATGCTTTGCTGTAGTTTTAAGCATCCACACCAAATATATATAAGGAAAATAGGATAAGGTTTGTCTTTCATTCAGAACCAGACCATAGAAGACTATAGATGAGTAGAGACAGTGACCAGTAGGGATAGGAACTCTAACAATTTGAGCTGTTGGCCCTTTTTAATTTCCTTAGTCAAGTCCATTTAATTATGTGACAACCCTGACTTTCTTCGAAGGCAAGGCCAGGTCTTGGTCCCAGTGCAGAATTTCTGTATTTCTAATCCTTTTATTTGTGATCTGAGGGGGATGATGGGGTGGTGCGTATTTGAAAGATAAAAGCTCAGCTGAAGAAACATTTTGATGAATAGATAGTAAAGAATATTTCTATTCCGTAAGTAGTTTGCTATAAATATATATATTTATATATGGTCTCTACCGACAAAGATAAAAGCACAACTGAGGAAACATTAAATTAAAAGCTTGTAAAAATATATACCAGATATAGATATAAATATATATATATAGCCTGTACCATAAGTAGAAATTTGCTAAGTAACTGTCTATGCCTGACAATGGAAAAAGCTGACACAGTAAATGAAGGCAAAATGCAATTTCCAGTTTAAAACCACCATCAGAGGCAAACAACCCCACCTGAAAGAGAATTAATATCTCCTGGCAGTCAAGCCAKGAGTCTATCTGTAATACCTGTCATAGCTCTTATCTGGTTTTGGKTTTTTTCTGGTTGGATTGGTTTGTTTGGGGGTTTTTCCTAAGGAAAAAAGAATGCTTGATTAAGCTAATTCTTTGGYTTACTCCATTTTGTGCATAACTAACTGAATATTGAATAGTCATTTTGCATGTTATATGAAATCAGCTAAAGTGGACAGGAAAACAGAGTACAAATRAGCTTTTATCAGTGCCTGAAGATCCTATTGTCTATGATTCAAAAGGAAAGTAAACAGAGGTGCCTATACCCAACCTGTCTTTCATTCCATAGATGTAATAGGGAAACAAAACCTTGGAAGTCCTGCTCTCATTGTTATTCTGACATTTTGAAGCATGCAAAGACGTTACGTGAAATGCAAATTTTAGAGAATTTTATCAGAGGCAAGCGCTTCAAATGGTATGATTCTAAAATTGCACWATAAATTAAAGTTACAATTGGATGAAAGCTATGTAAAAGAGTAATAAATAAGTGTCTGTGTGCAAACAACATTAACATGTCATAAGCTCAGCTGGGCAGAATGGGGGCTGTAAAAGTGTTGAGGATGATTTGGTTCGTGTTTGCAAGTCCTTGGCTACAGAGAACATGCAGCGCAGGATTTCAAGGCCCAGGCAGTTCCCCAGGGAATGCTGTGAAAAGAAAGTTGAATGACATTCAGTTAAAATTCTGCTGTGAACACCAAGAAAAGGACAACCCTTTCAGGGTCTTCAGAGGTTTTATTTAGTGGTAGTAGTGGTTGGTTTGGACAAGTGCATAAGGATCACTGTGTTCTCATAAAGTTCAGAAAATTAAGAGAAAGAGCTCTACCATAGAAACAGCAAAGTATTTTCATGTCTTCAGAAAGAAATGCCTCAGAAGAATGAATAATTAGATGGAATGATTTGCTAAAGGCCAACCTCTTATATCACAGTTCATCCTGAAATGAAAATGGAAGTGACTGGTACAAATGTTAAGGATTAAGTCAAAACACATCCCACTTCAGGAGTGCCAATGGGAAACTGAGGAAATTGGCCATGGTTAATCAAGATTAACCCTCCACACTAGCCAGAGTTTGTAGAATTACAGTCAAATGTAGTATAGGGCAAAGAAGGTTTTTCACCAGCCTTTATTGGCCCTGCTGGCTACCTCTGACAGCACTTTAAACAGTCTCTTTAAAAGAAAAATGAATTAAACGAAATTTTCCTTCTTTCACCCCTGCTGGGAAGAGGAGGTGAAACAAGCCTGTGCCATGGATCTCCCTTGCTGGAAAAAGGCAACAACTGAGAAGGATATGCTTGTGTGTCACCATCCATATAGACATTTGTGAGTGTGTGTCTGTGTCTCTGTGTGTACCACTGCTCACACACACATAGCCTCAGGAAAGCCAGAAACATTTCATGACTGGCTAGATATGAAGCAATTTTTCTCTCTACACTGATACAGAAAAAGAAATAATTTTTGTGGTCATTAGAAAGCCGCACATAATTTTCTTAAAACATTTTGCCACATCTGGAGCCCTATTTTCCTCTCCATAGGCTGCTTAACTCTTATTAATATCAATGGGGGTTATGCACACATGTGGAGAATAAATTAGATTCTTCACTGTTTCCTTCTGATAAAATTAAATGTTCTTTCCACATGTTAAAATTAACTCACATATTGTTGTTCTCAGGGTATTGGAAATAGAGAGGATTAGTTGCTAGTTGAATCTTACGATATTTTGTCTCTTAGAAAAAGGCTTTATACTACTTCTTTTAGAATCAGAAAGTAGTTGTCAAAAGCTCAGTTAGAATTTGAGTTTTGTGACTATTGATTTCATCTTTGGGCTGTATGGAAACCTTTCTGTCTCAGTATGGTGCATTATTCAGACTAGATTTGTGATAGTAGTTTCTTCATACCGATAAATGGCTAACCTCTTTTCCATTCAAATTTTTATCAATCAATTTTTATTTCCTTTTTCCCTATTTACAGACATTGGAAGACAAATGTTTCTGTCACAGCCAGTAGTGGGACTGTCTCAACTCGTTTTCCTGTGACGCCTGTAAGTGAAAAACGCTAAATGAATTTTCACTGACACGAATTTGTGACACAATTTAATACCGTCATTATACAGGGAATCATTATTGTGCCTGATTTAGTACATGTAAGATGCTGGGAAGGATTTTATACTCTTTGAAGTGGTTTTTTTGCAGGGCAAATTATTATATTTATAGAGGACTTGTTAATATTTATCTTTGACATTGCATCCAAGAAACAGCTAAAGAGACTATTCCATAGACCTTTCACCATTTTTAGAACATGGAATGCTGATCATTAACATTCAACTCAGTCGTAAACGCCATTCCCTGAGGGATGATGGCATCAAATAAATTGGACCACTTTCTAAGAAGCTGCATCCCTTATGGATCTCTCACCAGCAGAGAATGATTAAGCTTTATAACTTCCTAGGACAACAGTGGAGATGCAGCTGCAAATGGAAGAGGAATAGAAGAGTGTGTCAGTAATGCCTGCCTGACTGTCCCAGAAGTGGTGTGAGGTGGGGGAATGTCTGCAACTTGAGAGACTGAGGGATTCTGTAGTATTGTGAACCTCTTGTTGTAGATACACTCTTGGAAAATAACTCTACTGAATAAAACATGTGTGAGCTCAGCTTAAAGCCTAAAAGTTAAGAAAAGTGAAGAAGTCAAAAGAGCTCGTACCAGTGCCATCGATGGTGTCAAGGAACAGGATTCATTGAAGTTACTTGATTCAGCAATCAAGCCAGTATTAACAGATAAAAATTGATGATCAAATTAGCAGAGACGAAATTATATGAGAAATAGATTTATCAAATTTATCAAAGAATTGGCATTATTTTTTCAGTATGATTTATTTTAGTGTTTAGTAATGTGGACAGTAGTTTTTCATTGCAATTAATGAACCATTTATACTTAGATTTTTTCTGAGAACTATAGTTAGCTCTCAGAATCTTGGGATTTTGCTTTGYATTATAAGCTCACTATGCCACAGAGTATCTTTATGACCTTGAAACAAGATGCAATCTTTCGATGTTTAGTTGCACTTTTTAGATTTTGTCTTGGTTTTTCTTTCTAATYGCAAAAATATATCTCAAATTATGGTGGAAAGTGAAAACTACAGTTTGTGATCTTTATTTTTACTCCTTGATTTGATTTCTGAGTGTCTTTCAGATTTAACTAGGGTTTGACATACCTTCTAGTCCTTGGATGATCTAGTTTGCRAAATTGTAGCTCAAGAAGGGTTGCTATGAACCATCCAGGTACCCCTGGAATGAGTAGGATCCATGATATGAGGACACCTAAATTTAGGCATCTAGATGTCTCAGTGACTTAGGTTCCATTATAGTAAGTCAGGATTTTATCAGTGTCATCTGCCGTTCAGCTGCCATTCASGTATAGGTTTCTGTTTTAGAGAGAGAAGCTGATTCTGCTTTGCTGCAACTGAATCCCATCAGCAGATGAAGCCAGAGCTTCAAAAAAATTGGATGTTCTTCTAAATCTTCCATCATATTAAGCTCAAATGACAAAGTTCAGAGAACAAGATCTGATTTACAAGTTTTAGTCCACTTGATTAGAATGAGGGGTTTGCTTTACTTGRCCAGTCTACTCTCTTCATTTTGTTTGAGGAAATTTCCCTGCAATGGCCCAGTAATCACACAGGGAAGATTCTTATTTTCTCTATTTGAGCCTTTTTTATGCTTGAGAATAATCTTAACCTATTTAAATTGGGTTTTTTTAGGAGTATGTGCTATGTACATACTCCTAAAAAAAAGAAAGAGGAGCCTGCAGTGGCTGAGATATTTGGAGCTGAGGAAACAGTCTTGGCCAGTTCAATGCTATTGAAATAGAAAATGTTATGGAGTTCCTCAGGTGCTCTCTAGGTTTTCTGAAGTTCCTGGGGTCAAAAAGGTCTTAGACCTGGGTATGTGTGGTGAGAGAAGGTACTTCCTTCTCTCCACTTCAATTATGGTCACACTGTCATAGGAGTCCCATCTCCCTGTTGATTTTCTTCACACCATTGTAATGGAAGAATGGATTAGGGAATCTTACGCTTCCCTTAAAAGAAAAATTCTAGTATTTTTAACAYCTAAAATAAAATAGAAGCCAAACAAATCTCTCCAACCAAAGTTATGGTTGAATGAGCTTTAAGCTTTTCAAATAAATCCCAGAATGCAAATCTATTACAAACTCAAGGGGAGCGCATTGACTCTCAGTCTGTGCTGACAAAAAACATTGTGCAAATGAGTTCACCATAAAGATACATTGGAACCAGTCTGGAAGCTAACACACCAGTTRAGTTGTTGCTGGCATGGAGTCTCTCCATTAGGCTCACTGTCTCAAAAAATATATTATTTCAGAAAGAAATCCTGCTGCTTTGTAGAAAGTGAGTAGCTCTAAAATAACAGYGGGCTCTTTCCTGTTAAAGAGCCTCCACTGTCCAGAATGACTTCTCAAGTAAAGAAAAGTGGGTGCAAGCTCAAAGTAGAGATTTAGAACTTTGCACAGGAGTCAAAGGCTGATCTATGCTTTAGAAGCACACAACTGTATTGGCATTTTGAAAGCACGTTGATTTAATTAGTGCTTAGCTATTTTCTTTGGATCTCTCACTATCATACTGGATATGTTTCACAAGCTGATAACAAATACCACACATGTAGCTCAAGCCCTTACAAGGAGCAGCCAATGCACTTTTAAATAAAGACTTTGTTTTTTTTCAAAGAGATTAACACATAAGAGCAAATATCATCAGTTGTCTTCGAGGAAGGGAAATTTTTAGTTACTGCGACTTTAGTTCCAAACTAGTTAGGAGATATTGCTGCAGAAAGATACATTAATTTAATTGCTTAAGGCTTTCAGGTTTCTGATGGGGTTGCAAAGCTGCGCAGTAGTTTTTGTGATTTTTTTTTTTTTTGCCACTGTGGCTTTTTCATTCAAGACCAATTGGCCACATGTCTTGATAGCTGCCACTAAGGCTGAATAATTTCTGTCTTTCATGAGGGTATCAAGAGCCTCTGTYAGATAAAATGGAAGAGCAAATGACACTGAAGTATTACACTGAAAGATTACTTGTTAACCTTGCTATGGCTAATAAAATTCCAATTTGCAAGCCTTGATTCACTGCAATTGATGTGCATGTGAGTAACATGGAATTACTATGGTTAAAGCTGTTAAAATATGAGACCTACACRAAAAATATCTTATGGAGGAAAGAATTATCACTTTTTTTCCCCCTTGAACTGAGGTTAATCTGTACTTTCTGTCCACTAGGTATGCTTGGATTTACAATTCTGTTCTCTTAAAACCCAGTTAATTGCATTAAGTGCAGTTGGAATGCGTTCAGTGATGATATTGGCCTTCTGATTATTGAGCATATATTGAAACATGAGGGTTCAACAATTTAAATGCATTAGTTATCTATCAGTGATACTATAAACTTCTCCAGTTTACACTATAGGAAATAAACAAAACRCCTCCTAGATCAAGTCCCAGTGTGGTGCCTTGAACTTTTTGATGCTTTCAGYATTCATTAAAACGTGTAAAATGCATTTGCAAAAAAATAAAATATGGCTACTTGCTCTGAGTTTCCATCTGGGATAATGCACTATTATGAATTATTTATGCAAGAGGATTTTAATACACATTGTCCTGTCTACTTTACACTATGACTAAATTATCCTAATTCTGCAGACTCAAGCCAGAACCTCTGCCAGCTGTAGAGCAGCTGTACACAGCCTCTGTCACTGCTGTCTTTTAGTCATGTCTTAACCACAAGATCCTTCTTTAATTATAGTAGTAATTTTGCAGGAACAAACATGTATGATGAAATTTCACACTCTGCTTTTGCCTGGAAAAATAAATGAAATAAATTGGTTTTGAGTACAGTATCAAATTCCACAGTTGTGGATTTAATTGTATAGAAATTTAGTTTCTGTAAGCTGTATCCTTTGTATTATTTAGGGTTGTGGATGGAAGTGAATAAAATAGCATTTATGTTAGAGCTGTGAACTGATGGCAATGCAGCATGCCTTCCCATTTTTCACAGTGTCACATCTGCTCTCAACAGAACTTTCATTTTCAAAGTTAATAGTCTGTCATTCATATGAAAAACCAAGGACTCCTCAGTGAGTTGGTTACTTGTAGGTAAAAGATACAGAAAATCTCAAGTTTCTTAAACCAACTTCTTGCAAGATGTCTGCTTTTATTTACTTCTTGAGAAACAACTTTGACATAAGTGTCATAGCTTGTCCTTGTCTTGAGATTTGCTGTAAAGTTAGAACAGTTTTGGATGCCAAGTTCTTACACTCTTCACCTTTGCAGAAGTGCTCAASAAACATATCACTCAGGATTGTCTTCCTATCCCCTTTGTATAATCACAAAACCAATAGTGAAAATAACCAACTTAAGTGTAAAGCTTTGAAAATACAAAGGCTTCTGCATAGAGTCTATGCCCAGTATCTATTCCCTGCTATTTTAACAATATTTTGGTTTGCACTCATCTGGAAGACCTCTGCTGGAGGAATTTTTTCATTTTTTCAGAACTGTAACTTGGTACCCAGTGAAACTTCAGAGCATTTCCATGCTACTTGATGGTGATAGGAAAGACTCCAAATTTTTTTTCCAGAAATCGCTTAATCGATTCTTCTGTGATACTCATCTGCACTCTGGGATGTGGAATCCTGGATATTATTACTTTAGTCATCTCAATGCATCTTATAAAAAATCTTGGCTGCTTTAAATGAAATGGGGTCAAATTTCTGATGGCTTGATGATGACACTGCCAAAACCAAAAATTGCCTTAAGTAATGGCAAACCACAGTGAAGGATTTTACATCCACCTTCCTTTATACCTGAACTGGCTCAACCTGTTAGACATTCTAAGCTGCAACAGTGGAAGAGAATGGGGAAACATGGATGGCAGTAGGTGACTGACATTCTGCCTCACACAAAGCTTTAAATGAAATTATCAAAGGAGGACAGAAATATCCATTACCAAAAGGAGACTGAGATTGCATGACTCCCAGCCACACTAAATGATATATTCCTCTGAGAACACCTCAGAGGTGACAAGGGGAAAGTTTACTTACCATCACCTCTTAAAGGAGCAGAAAATTTTTGTTTAGCAGTTGTGCTTAAAATTAAAGGAAGTGTTTTGTTCCAGTGACCTGGAGTCAGTCAGAGGATAAAATCTGTGTGCTTTCTTTTTGTGCCAAGGTAGAAGAACCAACAATTATAAAAGGAAGTTATGTTCCCTCACACCTTTCCTGCCTGTTTTGTGAAAGCAGATCTTCCACCCTGCTGGTTACAGCCTGCCAGCTTTTATTTGTGTTAGTTTTCCCTAACCGATGTTAGAGTAGGTTTTAGTGTCCTTTCCAYGCTGTCACTCCTTTCACACAATTTCCTGTGTCTTGCTCCTGCTATGTTGTGAAAACAGTGATTGAACCAGACTGGGACGCCGTGGTGCACTRTGGTAGCACTTCCAAGAGCCTTGATGGCACCTCCCACAGACAGTCTGCTCAGGGTTATTTTCCTCATGTTTGTGCTCTCAAAAATCTGTGYCAATTGCCAAGAGAGGAAGAAATGTGGTCCTTGTGAGTGCAAGGGCTGTGTCTGGTCTCCTCTGACGTGCTGGTGGTTGCTGCCAAGCTCTGCTCCGGGGCGCGGTGCTGCGGCCTCACGGTTGGGTGTAAAGCCGTAATGTAAACTGCGCAAACCTCTGCCGTGCTTGCCGCTGTCTCTCCCTTTTCTGAAGGAATTATGTGCTCACCAGATGGTTGAAACACAGGCAACGCATGAACACCATGCTGGAAAAATATCTAGCTGACAGACACACAGTTTACCCATGTCAGAAAGCTTATCTTTAGGCAGGGAGCTGAATCAAAGGCTCCCATTTTGATGTGAATTCCACTTGTTTCCCTACTCTGCATTAGGGACTTAACTTTATAAAAAATTAACATCTTCAGCAGATACACCTTGCTTCAATTCTTTTTTAAGTCAAAAGGTTGCAGCAGGGGTCAAATGGTTTAAAAGGAAGGAGCTGTATAACTTGTGTTGATCCAACAAGGTACTGCACCTGATTTCTGGTTTGGTGCATTCATTCAGTCCTCTGTGTGCTCCTGTGGTTTCAGCTAGTCCTTCCACAGGTGTGGATATGGAAGCCTCCCATCCATCCCAGCCTCCAAAAAAGGAAAGGCTATGAAAAAAAGCATCCCAGGCTTTTCAGATTGTTGCAGCCAGGAAAATGCRGAGTGATGACTGAAACACCGCAGGATGGGGATTAAATCTGGTATTTTATATCAGAAGTGGCCCTGGGTCACCGTCGTTGTCTAATCTCTAATTTGTGTTTTCAGGACTGGARTCTTCCTGCTAACTATTCCCTTCTTGAAATCCATTGAAAAACTCCCAGTGATGGGTGGTCTGTTTGCTAAAGATTGATTGATTTTGTGTGAGTGGAACCAATATACTTCTCATACTGCTGCAAAAATGTTTGCATTATTTATTTTGCATTATTTTCTGATCCATCTCCTTTACTTGCTGAAGAATTATAGCAGCACAGACCAGCAGGGAAAGGGGCCTTTAAATAGCCATCTAACTACCTGTTTTTCATCAGGTATCACCATTCTGAGCTGGAGAGGAATTTTAAAAATGTTTAGGAGAACAAAAATAAGCCCGGGACCAACATGCGCACAGTCTAAAAGTCAGCCTTGGGGGAAATCATGCAGGAGAATGCCTGAGGGTTGGCAAGGGTCCTGGCAGAGTGACTAACACCCTTAATCAGCAGGATAAATGAATTTTAGCCTTGCCAGTGCAAGAAAGTCACGCTGCCAGTTTGGTGTTTGTGGGAGCCCAKCCAGAGGGAAGAGCCATGGCTGGGTGCTGGAGCGCAGCCGAGCGATGCCGCACGCTGCTCCCAGCACGCCGCAGCTCACGGAGCTCTGCCAGAGCTGCTGCTGTGTCCTACACACCCTGCTGCAGTCAGCCTGGGCAGGGAGAGCTCCGTGCYTTCCTCTGCACTGGGAGGAGAGTGGCAGTGCTCAGAGCCCCTTTGCAGCCTTCCCAAGCAAATAGGAAGCCCATTACTAAAATGCCGTTGTCCTTCATTTGTCAGATTAAGACTGCTTAATAGATTAGCCAGGCAGCAGAGTAGCAAGTAGCTGCTCTGATTTGAGGAGTCTGGCCTAGAATACTAAATACTTGCCTCCGTGAYACAGTGTGGTTTTACATGGATTTATCAGAAGAAAAACTAGTCTTTTTATTGCACACTTGCACTTCCTTCAGCATCTGAAAAGAGATTAATTTCCTATGAATTTTAGCACCTATTTTTGCAAGTAAACTGTGACTTTATCATTCTACAATAATGTGGAAGTAAGTGATTGGGTTAAAAAAATCCCAACACCCACCCTTCCATGTATGATTTTGTTATGAGATCATAATAACTGATATTAATGGATAGTATTCATCCATATCACCTGCAGCTGCTCCAGGAGAGAGGCAACAATGTAGGCTAATGGTTCTGCAGTATAGCTGTGAGATAATGATATCTTGCTGATCACACTAACCAGAGGGTATATCTTTGGACTGTGGTCAAGGGGGACACAGCAGGTTGCCACTGCTGTCAAATTCCTTTTATATCAGTCAATTTTCAAAAGGGCACTAATTTTCAGAAGCAGGTTCTTGCAAGAACAGTGGGTCAGCTTAATTAGTCTGAGAACCTCAGTGAGAAAGTGGGTATTTCTTTAAGGTTTCATGTGTGTCTGAAATTCCAGGAAACTGATTCYCAGCCTTGCTTTCTTGCTGATGTGCTGCAAGAAGTGCTAGCACAAGGATTTGTTCAGAAGTGTTTTCTTCCCATGGCCTGTGCAATCAGCGTTAAGCCAGCGGTAAAGGACAGGGCTGATTTGCATGAAGTAACTTTTCAGAGGATTCTGTGCTGCAGTGATGCCAGGAAATCAGAATATGCCCACAAGTTAAATTGTAATGTTTTGTACCTGGTGAATGGAGCGTTGATTCCTGCCTTGTAAAGAAATCAGGGAGTGAACAATGCTTGCTGAACAGATAGCATCATCTTCAAATGAATCACTTCCACTAATCCAGATACGGGAGCAAACTGCAGCTCTTTTTTAAGGGATGTTGCAATTGAACTGCTTTTTCCTGCAATGTTTTCTTTAAGGCAAAAAATGGAAAGGCAGATCAAGGGAACCATATAAGCTTAYGCACCTTTTATGACTGAGAAGTATCTGTAGGTGTAGCCACCAGCTTACTTCTGATACAGCCCTTAGTGTCCAAATGAATACTGCAATAGCTTATGAAACACAGAACATCTCTCTTCCAACGTAATTGCTGAACTCAAGTTAATCCACTGATTAACCAAGGCCCTTGTCTAACCTGTTTTGGCCTGTAGCATAATCTATAAAGACCAACATGAAGGAAACAGCTTTGCTTGTAATACAGTTCAGCGTTTGTATGAATGAGTCTCCATCTACAATATTTTGTAAATTTGTGAAGATTTTCAGTAAACTGCAGTTATAGATGAGTAMAGAAGTTTTTCTATTTCTTTGTTTTCCTTGGGATGTCTCTTTGCTCTATGGACTTGAGAGAGAACACTTCAGCTTCTGTTTTCTCACTCAAATGCTGTCTGGTAAACTATTTCAGAGCATGGAACTGCCTGTTGCAGCCTTTTCCTAGAGACAGGAAAATCAAAACAGATCTCTCCTGGGGATTAAGAGATACTAGTTTCAGCCTCTGAAAGAGGGAGAATCAATAATATCTGGCAATCTGTTCTGCTGGCTGAGAGTTCTAGCTAATGAGTCATTTAAACAGCCCAAGCAACTTTCTGACTCCARCCCTTTCTTTAGATTGCTTCTCTTGGCTCAGTTCCAAAAGGGTTGAGGCTGAATGGACTATCCTGTGTCCAAAACCACCAAGTGACTTTCCTCACTGAATAGTTCTTGCAGATTTTAATTTCAGCAATAAAAAATACCTTTTCCTTGACTTTCTTCCTAGGACTCGGACAATCTCCAGAAGACTATCAGTTATTCACAGAGCCATATTAATATTATTTTCAGGCGGTCGCTACCCTTCTTCCCATCTTTTCCAACCTCACAGTTTTCTTGGCTCTTTGAATTAGCACACACATGTCTGTTTTCCCTTAGTCACAGAAGCTGTTTTTTTGTTCCAGCCCTCCTGTAGCATATTTTCTGGTCTGTGTTATAAATGCAATTAAAGCCTTGAATGGACATGTTTAGGATGTGGGYGCAAACTTGTGCTGTTGGTTATCTGGCTTATTTTTCAGTGTTGAAACTCAGACAAACAGCTGTACCTCACCACAGATCCTGTCTTCAAATGAACAGCAGGTTTTAGTTTTTACTGCCAGAWATGAGCATGTGGTGTTGTGGAACTACATTCATCTGTGGACCACCTTTTCCCAAACCCTGAGCTGTGAAAATGCTTCTACAGGGCCTGATACCCTTTTTTTATGCTGTTTTATTTTAAACTGCTGAACATTCTAGASGGCCTGACATCCTTTTGTTACACTGTTCTATTTTAATCCTCATAGAAATATAAGTGAACTAGAAAAATCCTGCCTTTTTTTCATTTGCAAAATCTCATGTCAGGAGACSTCAAGGAAGGTTTACTATCTATTCTTTGTTGGAATAACATCTGAAGCCAAACTCCGTAAAATATAGGTTTTCTCTCATTTGCTGGAAGTTCTTGAACAGTCAGAAAACCTATTTCAGTTTTACTGTGTAACTGTGTTTAGAATTAGGGGTTTTTTCCCCTTACTTCGATAGTGTCAAAATGATGGAGCTTATTTTGCTGTACCAGGCAAATATTCCTTTGAAACCAACATGCATTTGAAAAATGTTATTGTTACCAAGTCCATAAGGCTTTTCCTGGAGATTTTATCTAGCTAAAATCTTCCTTCAGTATTCTTCCCACAGTCTCAAGCTCCTGAGCAATTCTTTGTAGGGCACTGTATACACAGAAGAAAAAAGACTTCTTACCTAAATAGCTTGAGTCATTGAACCAAAGAATCATTTAGGTTGGAAAAGATCATTAAGGTCRTTGAGTYCAACCATTAACCCAGYRCYGCCAAGTCCACCAATAAACCCTGTCCCAAAGTGCTTTATCTACACATCTTTTAAATATCTCCAGSTATGGTGATGCCACCACTGCCCTGGGCAGCCTGTTTCAATGCTAGACAACCCTTTCCACRAAGAAATTTTTCCTAACATCCAATCTAAACCTCCCCTGATGCAACTTGAGGCCATTTTCTGTTGTCCTGTCACTTGTTACCTGGGAGAAAAGATCAAGCCCCACCTTGCCACAACCTTGTTTCAAGTGKCTGTAGAGARTGAGAAGATCCCCCCTGAGCCTTCCTCTCTCCAGCTTAACACCCCCAGTTCCCTCAGCTGCTCCCCATAAGCTCCTGACTCTTCTCMAGCTCTGTTGCCCTTTACTGGACACACTCCAGCCCCTCAATGTCTTTCTTCCAGCGAGGGGCCCAAACCTGAGCACAGGATTTGAGGTGCAGCCTCSCCAGTGCTGAGTACCTGGGGACAGTCACTGCCCAGGTCCTGCTGGCCMCGCTGTTTCTGRCACAAAGCAGGATCCCATTGACCTTCTTGGACGAGTGGGCACTCAGTGACCCGTGCTCAGGCKCTGCCAACCAGCACACCCAGGGTCCTTTTCCAGCAGGCAATTTTCCAGCTGCTCTACCCCTTCCTAGTCTTTGCTAATATTTTTTCTTATAATTTTCCATCTTTTGGGAACTGTGGCATCAACACATAAAACCTCTTAGAAATATTGTTTCTAAAATTCAGAATTAAATTGTGTTATCATGGAGAAACAGCCTTAGATCTCTACCTGAGAGCTGAAAAATCCCARATTGCAAGAGGTTGTGGATATAAATGCAAAGGCTGTAGCAGAGGCTTTTCTGAAGTTGCAATGTGCTGTTTCTGATATTCCTTTAAGAAATGTGTTTATGAAAATTTTCTGCTTCTCCTTCAGTGTTGCCAGGAGGGCATATTATCTGCTTCTTGCTGTAAATCATCAGAAACTTTCTTTTCCTCTGCTGTATCACTGTGAAAGTGAGAACAACTTAAAGAAGTGAAAGCAATTTGTTCTGCAGGAGGCATTAGATAAAGGGTGCCTAGAGGATTCCTCATACCATCTTGAGATGGAGATAAAATAGAATGACATGATAGCCCATTAAGCAGAGCAAAGTAAGCACAGCAGGAGATTCTTGTCTCAGATCCATGATGCATTTTCCTACCTGGGATGATTAAATGACATTGTCTAAAACAACAGCTCTCCTGGCTTTGCTGAGCATACCTGGAACCTGAGGAGTCAGCAGAAGTCTTTGCTCGGGGAGATAAAGGACTGCAAGCCACCCAGAGGACACCCAGAGCAGCCGCTCTTGCTTACCCTTTCTTTTGAAAATGGCAGCACACTTAAAACTATTTTACAGACTCTTCACCAGGGATCTGGAGCTCCCCGTCACTGCCAATTTCTGAAGCTGCAAGAGTTTASGAATCAAAGCAAGAGATTAAATGAGACTGCAATGACATAGCCTAATGTACTGCTCATACAGCAACAGCAGACTTCATTAACTGTGCTGGGGCTTAAAATATTGCTAAATGCACTGTTAAACAGCTAATTTTAAAAAGAATTCTTGGAATTATTAGACTTTGCTCTGAAATTTTTCTGAAAATTTGGAAAACAAAATCATGAGATTTAAAATTTGTGTTAACCAAGTAGGTTTTTCGTTTTATTCTCTCTCGCTACAAATTAAAAAGAGCTTACATTTTCCAAATTACTTCTAAATAACTRGCAGAAGCCAGGATACTAAGAAACCAGTTCAAATGAAGTGTCTGATGCCAGAAGAAACAAGATTATTAGTAAGCTTAATGACTTTCCTTCTTCACTGCCCTAAGGGCCCACTGTGCAATATTCSCTGCACCGTGGGCTGGGCATCCCGCAGATGGGAGTGAGAACCAAAGTCTTTGTGGCACKTACCCTAAATTAAGGTGCTGATGGTGTGGATATCCCCTATTCTCCATTGCTTTAACAGCCTGTAAAGAAAGAATCAGCTTCTGGAATTGTGGATGCCCAGGTGGTAATACTTGCTCAGGGAACAGGATACACAATGCTGGCCTATCTCCTTCTTATTCTTCTCTTTCCATTCATCCTGTGTAAAAAATCTCTGTCCATTAGTTTATGTCTTGTAATGACATACTCACTAAAATTAATGGCCAGTGTCTTCCCTTTGCACTCTATCCAAGTGAAAACTACATACTACTGTCTGCCTAAGCCTGGAGTTTCACACACCCAGCCGCTTCTTTTGCCGTCTGAATCAGCACAGCCACCTCAATTAGTAGAATAAATCAGAACAAGTCTTAAGGTGAATAATGTTGTGTACAAAAAAGTGCTTTAAATTGTAAACATATTTAATTTTCAGTATATGAGTCAAATATGTGATGCCTTGAAAACTTTACCCAATAACTCTGTGTGTGTGTGTGTGTACGTATGCTTTAACTAAAACTGACTCTCTCACAAATGTTTTAAGCATATACTCCACTCCTTTTAAACACTTACTTTAATTTCCTCATTCTTTGAGAAGGAAATTAAGTTTGGTTGGTTGCCTCCAAGGAATAAAAGTGAAAAGTTATTCTGGTTTTCCTGAACTGAGCAAGACTTGAAACAGCAATCTCTTCTGAGTGCTTCTCTGCCAAGGCAGAGTTATCCTGCAAGAGGCTGGCAGAGATAAACCCTACAAAACAAACAACCCACCCCCAAAACCTCAGCATGGCAGTTATTTCACTGTTCACAATAGGAAGATGACATTTGAGAAGAAAAGCACTGTACCTTAGACACTAGCTATCAAACAAGCACACAGAATAGCTTGGAGTTAACATCTGTGTAACAAAAACCAGAAAATAGCAGTGATTCCTCTGGAGAGACTTGCTTRCACCTTGTGTCCTTTCTTTCCTACCCATATCATTCTCACTGGCTGCATGWTGGCTCCAAACTGCTGTAGGTTGATTTAAGAAGTCTAGAGTGATCCCAGATCAGCTTGTGTGCGTCCATCAAACTTCGACTACCTGTCTCAGAGGGCTTTTTTTTCTCCTGAAAAACAGATGACAGCAGGAACAAAAGGTTATGAGAACCTTACATTCTTTTGTACTAATTTCCCATTGCTAATTATCTATTCTCAGTATTATTCACTTCCCTGCAAGTTATCTCACAAACATCCTTTAGAAATTTCTGTCTTCTATTTCTTCTTTAATCTATACCCTTAATATTTTATTATGGTGAATTATCCCACMTCATTTTGCCTCATGCATTCTACACCTTATGTATCTTTTCTCAAAAAAAAAAAAAAGGGTGATTGATCCTGATTTTTAAAGAAAGCCTCATTTTAACTTTTTAAAGCAGGTTTCCATGGCACACCATATCCTATTACATGCTGCTGGGCCAGTGGGGTGATTCACTTAATGATGTGTGATTATAGTTTYTCTCTCCTCCTGAACACTGAAGTTGCATATTTCATCCAAACTGCTAGCAAAACAGATTCCTTATGAGAAATGAATAAAATGTGTAGCCTCCAAGGTTAATAAGGAAAGTAATGAAAAATAACCAGCTAGTGCAGTTTTATCACGTTTGTCCCTGAGGATCCTGAACCTGCACCAACTTGGAGAGGAGAGCCTAGCAAGACTCTCAGGCATGTACTGTGAAGTCTTGGAGGGTGTTTAGTATGGAGAAGCCACCCTAATGGGAAACCCTCAGCTTCCTGAAGGTGTCTGACTCCACCTATGCTGTGCTATTGACTAATTCCAGGAGTTTATTTATCTCTAGGAGTCACTATGACCGGGAGGCGAAAGCACTTGACAAGAGATTGGTATCTTTGGGACAGAAAAGAGCCAACTTGCACGTCCCCACGGGGATGGGGCAGACTCCTGCAAGCCCCACGTACCAGGGTGTCTCCAGTTTTAGCCCCATATTTGGCCTTGCACATCTCTGTGCTGAGTTGCTCCCCGGCCTTYGTTACTCTGCCTAATTAGGTCAGCGGGAAGGAATCCAGAACTGCTTTACATTTTGCGTGTTGGAACAGGAAGGACTTSGTGTCAGTAGGTTCATGAGGCAAGCTAAACTGGTAGCAGCTGTATTCCTTAATAAAACAGGTATTTGGTACTACCTCCAGGATTTCTCCAAGAGGATTCAGGCTTCCTATCCAGCATGGCCTGCAGGGGGCATYAAAAGAATTCAATGTACACTAAACATTGTTTTCTGACTGTAATTCTTGAACAATGGCAACCCTTAAATAGAGTATTTTTTTCCATTAAATCAGAAAAGGTGAAAAACCACTTGAGTAAAAGAGAGGATGACATTTCACTACATCTTTTCTGGTTTGTTATGGGTTTTATTTTTTCCTGGCTTCTTGATAAGGGAAGACTGGGTTTTAAACCTCATTCATTCTCCGAATTCTTGCTATTAGCAGAGACTTTGAGAGAATGTCATGGGAAAGAGAGCTTCAGTCACCACTGACAATAGGATTTAGAAGGTTTTAAAAGTTTCTGAGAAATAGGGCAGACTRTTTCAGAAATTCCTCTGTTTTCTTTATATTGGAAAAGGCTGCCTTCCAGCATTATTATCTGGGCTGAATCCTGGTTGAAGGGTTTTGTTGCATTTATAAGAATAAATAGCACTGTTGGTAGMATCCACATTTCTTTGCTGCCCTGTGAGTACAACCACAGTGAACTTTATTGGGAACAACAGTAGAAAGCTTAAAATACACCTTCTTCTCCTGAATGTTCACTGTTTGGACTCCCCATAACTTCTGGTCTTTCTATTTCATATTGGGATCTCCTGACTGGATTTTTGATTCAGACTGTACAGTGGGCCCGAATCCTGAGGATCCCAATATATATTGGTGCAAATCTGAAATATTCAAACYGCTCTTAAATATTTTGTCTGTACTTTTCTGTAGCCTCTTTAACTTTCCTAGCTCTGCAATATCTTTTTTTTTCCCTACATCCAACAYATATAAGAGTTACATTTTGCACTTAAATAGATGTACCTGCATTAAGCTTCTTCCTGCCTTCCAGTGTGCTGCTTGTTTATTTGCTGTTTTGATACAATTTGTTTCCTGGTTATTATATTGCATTATATATAATTTTCAGAAAAGCATGAGGTTATTAATGACTTTCACTTATCCAGAGTATGCTGTAGCATTTTCTTTACAATGAACTCTCTTATCCCTGTTTCTCTGCTACTTTTACACTTTGAAAAAATGTTTTCACCAACATTGTCTGCTTTGTGTTTTCTTCGTTACGCAAGGATAATAATTTTGTTTAATTGTAATGATGAAGTGCCATGAAAAGCAAGCAGTTGCTAATCTAAGTGAGAGTTGTGATAAAAATACCCCGAATAAGATTGAGCTAGGGTTACACAGACAGCCTTAATCTGAAACTTCTATCCTTTGAATTCTTCACTTGARAAAACTTTCCTGAGCAAGGCAGCTATTTATTGTTTTTCCAATGAGGCATAGRTTCTTTTGAGATTTCTTTCCAGCCCCTGGTCTGACCTTCTGCTTTATCTTTTTCTACCCATATGTTTCTTTGCCAAGCCTCTCTCCCCCTGGCTCTGTATCTTCCTCCCCATTTTTTCAGCTTCCAGTATAATTTTTCTTAGCCAGCCAATCCTCCCAGGCCTGCCACCTAAATTTTCTCCCTAGTGCTCCCAGCCCCATATCAGCTGCTCTCTGGACTCCTCAGCTGCTCACACAGGTTTTGTTCTGCCACCTTCACCTTTCCCCACAGCATTATTCCTTTTCTGTTCCTTCCCCCTCCTCCCTTGCTACCTCCTTCCCAAACTTTTCCTCCTGCAGTTTCTCCTCCAGTTTTAATGTTCCCCATTCTGAGACACTTTGATATSCAGCCTTAGAAGGAAAATGACCACTTCCAATATCCTCATGCCAACCACCTGTGCAATCTATTTCCATTCCCCATCCACCATCCCATCTTCTCCCATGCTCACTACTCTCCAGACCAGCTTTATTTCCTCTGGTGCATCATGGGCAGAGTAATCATCCTGCCAAAGTASAGTTTCAAAGCCAAAAACATAGAAGCTGTTTAAAGGGAAGATCACCAGGATGTTTTAARGTAACTCTTGAAAATCACTGAAAAACTAAATCATAAAACATTCTCCCCTAAATTGTCCTAGGCCAAAACTCTGGACTGAAAAATACAAACTTAATGTGGCTGAAATTAGGTAACTGAAACCAGGACTTATAACTGCTTCAACACTGATAATGCAGAACATACTAGGAAAATACAGTAGCTACTGTGTCTCTTGTGCACATTTTCCATGGTCATATTAATTTTATAACACTGGCATTAGTTATTTAGTTATTTCTTACATGCGGCACTGACATCAGCGACACGTGTCAAAGAAAATAGGGAGACATCTACTATATTGTTCTGTAGTAGTTTGTTTGTTTGTTTAGTTTGTTTAATAGAAAAATTCCATCATTCAAAAACTGGCAGGGCTGACAAAAAAATCTCTTATCAGTGAATAAACAAGTTTCCTGGTACATCCAGGTTTTCCATGGAYAACCTTGTAAGCACAAACACTGAATACAAATTTCCTCCTTCTTACCTGAAGGTAAATGGTCTGTACTTGCCAACATCCCTTCAGCAACAGGCCCCTTAGAAACAAAGAAACCTTTGGAGACAAGTTTCTGAACCCTGTGCATGCACAGGGAGAAGGACAGCTGCCTAAAAGGCTTTTGCAACTTGTTGGACTTTTCACAAGGGCATGTAGTGACAGGRCAAGGGTGAATGGCTTCAAAATGAAAGAGAGTAYGTTTAGATTAGATATTAGGAAAGAATTCTTTACTGTCAGGGTGTTGAGGCACTGGCACAGATTGCCCAGAGAAGCTTTGGATGCCCCATTCCTGGAAGTGTTCAAGGCCAGGTTGGATGGGGCTCTGARCAACCTGATCCAGTGGGAGGTGTCCCTGCCTATGGCAGGGGGATTGCAACAAGAGGATCTTATGGTCCCTTCCAACCCAAATCATTCTATGGTTCTTTGATGATTCTATGATCTATGAAAGTACACATCTATTTATAGCCAGCTAAACATTTTCTGAGCACCTCTTTGGCTAAATGAGCATCTTCACTTTTATATACATTATCGTTCTTGCTTGAGAAATTATATTTTAAAAAAATCATCCTGATGTATGCAAGCCTGCAGCCTATGGAAGACCCCTTGTTCTTGGGATGTGGTGAGAGCATAATGGCTAAGGAGCAGACAGAAAATCCAAAGCACTTCGGGGTTTTCTTTCTGATTTTTAAAAAGGGGTTGATAAACTTGAATACGGATTTCCATCTTCTTGGGCTTGTGTAGAATGCTGTCATAAAAAAGTGCAAGAGAATCTTTTCTCCATAAAATTTAGAGGCCCTAAGTATAATTAATTCATTTTAATATCAAGAAGCAACATKATGTTAGTTTCTAGATGGTAAAAGGAAAAATGAGCAAAACCCTACAAGCTAGTTTAGAGGTGTGAAGAGCTAGGAATAGGCTTTTTTTCCTCATGTGCCCTAGATGTTTTTTTATTGTTAGTTTGGGATTAACTTTAGTGATGCTAATGTTACAGGATGTGAGTAAATAAAGATGTTGTGGGAAGGTTTTGGTACAGGTAAATACTGCTTCCTAGGTTATATTATTGCTATTTTCTAAACATTTGCCCTCTGCACTCCCAGAATTTGATACTGCTAACATCTCCTGGGCAAATTCTAAAATCTCTCAATTTCATATTTTCTCCTTTATAGTTTAAAGAAATTTATGTTAAAAGGGGCCCTGTAGAAGTTAGTGCTTTTAGTGAWAATCACTGGTGTTAAGAAATCTCTCTGGGGCCCCAAATTGTCTGTAATACCCSTAATATAAATTATTAACTGAAGTAAAATCAGAAATAAAAAACTTCAGGGAAAAATAATGGYGAAGTAATGATTCAAAGTGGTAAAAGAAAAATCACTTGCCTTGTAATTCATCCTTATAAAAATTCAGCCATAGTACCCAGTTCCCATGAACAAGTGGGAATAAAATAAATTAATTTTTCCTAAGATTTGTCTGGTTTAAGTCTTTAAACTCTTCTGCTACCATCATGGTGTAGGTGTTTCCTTTTTTCTTAAAAAAAGAAGCCTCCACTGGCTCTCTTGCAAGCCCCTGCCTGGATCTTTTTGTTTGAATAAACACATTCAGTGAAAAGTCCTCTTGGATATTTACAGGCCTGTTTGAATATCTGTCAGAAGAAGACAATTATTTCAATGTTAATGGATTCTTCAGAATGGATACTATATTATCAACTGATCAGRCATCTTTTTGGCCTTTTTTCATGTCTAGTTGAAGCAGATATTCTCCTTTTGTTTTGAGGCTTTACTGGTGTTTTGCGGAACAAAATCTCCTAGTGGATGGAATGAATTTCCTGTCTTAGATATATTTACTTTCCTCTAGATCTGTTTTCTCCTTGCATCCCTGAGCAGGAAGGTTCAYCTTGGAGGAGGCTGAACATTGAAGGAAGTGGGGCAGAAGTGTTGGGCAACACAGGGACAGAGTTCAGAGCCATTGCCACCACCACCACGTGTTCAGGTGGGTTTACACTGTCACTGTTCTCCTGCATTAACAAGTGTTTTATTGCTTAATTAACAGATGTCTTGACTTTTATGCAGCTTTCCTTAATTGTCCCAAAGATGCTTTTAGCTGTTAGTTTCCACCCTTGGATTTTGTTGCAGATTCTAGCTGACCTTCTCTGTGGCTATTCACTGTGGGCACGTCACTCCTCTCWTCTTGCATGACATATGAAGAGAAGCTAATTCAAAGCATTCATTGTTTATGGCTGAGTTTTTTAGTTCCTTTAGCTTCAGGGGTTTAAAGCTGGGGAACAGCTAATCAAAGGCTAGTGCAGAAAACTGATTTCAGCTGTCTCTTCATAGGTTCACTTTTTTTTTTCCAGGCATCTTCCCCCCTCTCTAATGCAGTTTCCTTCCCTAGAACTGAGAAAAAAGTAAAAGCAAGTTTAAAATTTTCAGAAAGGCATGCCTAGCTGCAGGAAATTAAGGGCTGGTGGGCCATTTTTATGCTCTGTATCCCTTCACTTAAATACTCAGTTGTTGCTGATGGTTGCCTTGTGGCCTAACAAACTTTTCTCCAACCTTAACCATGTTTACTACCTGCTTGTAACCGGGGGGTGCATACAGCACTTCAGAGAAAACAGCCCTCTTTATGGCCAGGGTTTAAGCCAAAGCCAGCTGCATTTCCCTCTCTGTCTTCTTGAAAGGAGAGATCTGTTTCCTTCAACAATACTGTTTATAACTTCACCAGATGAAAACTGTCATATCCCATTTCCACTGAGACTCAGTGGTACCTATTCCCTGGCTGCAGAATTAAGAAAACTGAACTTAGCTCAGCTTTAATGCTTGCATACACACCATGCAGATTTCCTTCAAATGAGCCAGGAAATTCTAAATATCATCTCATTGCAAAAAAAAAATTGCTGCCTCCAAAGGTCAGTTTAGAAATGTTGTGACCTGTGATGTCCTTTAGTATTGGCTGCATTTCCCACAAACTATGTGAATTCTGGATGAGATGACTGCTTAGGCTGAAGTTATATTTTCAACACCAAGTAATGAGACAGTTATATCTTTTCAAGTGCCATAAACATAGCAAAATGAGTTTTCTAATCATAAGACTACCAATCCAAAAAAACCACAACTGTATGAAACTCTGCTATTTATTTCAAGTAAATGTAATTTTAATGTGTTGATTGAATTGGGAGAACATTTCCTATATAAGCCTGATTTGTATTTTTATTTATAGTCCAAGTACATTTATCTATTTTTTTCTCAGTGATTTCTGTGTTACCAGAAAAATTATTTCTATGTGACTGGAGAAATTACTTCAGATAAAACAGCCCCCAGTCCCTGGAAAGGATCTTACTTCATAACTACTTGGGAGCTCAAGAAATAAATCTTCATTGCTTTACTCTCTGACAGACACCAGTGAGCAGAATGATGAAAGGGAAAATTTAGGATCCTCATATAGTAAAGAAAAATAGGAGCATTTTTCTGTTGTGAATCTTGTATCCCTTGTCTTAGGTGAATGTGAAGCATTTCAAGTACAATGTAATTCTCTGCATCAGAGTCTGGTTCTTACGATCTCTCTTGGCATAATTCAGCTTTGTAACCAGATTAGCTGATCACCTRACAAAAAGCTGGGTCTAAATTTTCTCTATACCTTACAGAGAGAGTAGTCACACACATCTTTCAATTTATGCACATTCTTCCCCAGTTCTTTCAGAAAATTATTTCAGAGCAGCAGTCTATCAGGAGATGCTACCATTGCTTTTAAAGTGTATGTCACAAATTATTAACCATCTTCCCCAGATTTACTAGAGATAAATTTTAGATTAAACTTGCTTTACTGTTCTGTTACACACTGGAATTATATTTTAAKATTGGAGACTTGACTGGAATAGATTCTTTTTCATCTTAGTTCTTTTATAGGATGCTTTATTACAATAAGTCCATGAAAGTGTTGTTGGAGCTTTTACACTACTATTGGATTTTCACTGGATTCTCATCTTGGTAGAACATGCAGCGGTTTCTGCTGTTAAGCAAGCCTGGATCTTGAAACATGGATTTGTAAAGCTAGGCCCTCACTGTATCTGGTAATTAGCAAATTCATCTGTAACTGAGTCCTGGAGTTATCTGGAAGCTCTCTAGAAGGCGCTGCTAGACATTATGTTTTAAAATAATTTACTGCAAGTTTTTTTCTATCAGTTTAAAGGCTTTTATTTTCTATCATTCACTCCATAGGGAAGTAGTAATCTGAGACTTTTGCTGGGTTTCCTTCCTCTGATTACAGAATGTGATATGGCTATCTGCAAAGATGGTCCAGAGGTGCACAAATATTTTATCTAACCATCTGACCTTAAAAATGCTTCAGAAAAGCTGCAGGCCAGCTCTTTTTGTGGCCTCCACCCCGTGAACCACCRCGACTTGGACCCTGAGCATCACCTTGGCTAACGTTTCAGGGCTGGCTGGAAGCTGATATCTCGTGCTGAAGATCCTTAAGGACCTTCAAGCAAAAGTGAAAGACAATCTGACCATGGTCTGGTATCCCCACTGCCTCGCCATGCCCAGGGAAAAACACATTCTTCATTTGCCAGGGCTGCTGCTTTGTCTCCTTTGTCAACTTGCACTCAATTCACTTTGACGTTTTATTATTCTCCTGAGCCAAATAGGCCTTATCCTTGCAAGAAACTCTGAAAAGAATCTGAGTCCTTTCTGAAGACTGTGCAATTCTTTGTTCATTAATATAAAGACAACTTTGGAATTAAGTAGAATCAGGAATCAGTCTCCATAGGGGCCTCTGGCAGATAGCTACATTCCTCTGATTTCAAATGCACCTCCAAAATTTTCTTAATCTCATTTCTAAGTAGATTTCGTACCAAATTGCTTGCAGAAATTGTGCTATTTCTGTGGAATATTACCTATATCTCAGATATGGAGAGAAGAGAGAGRGAAAAAAAAAAKATGCTTACTTTTCTTTTCCCAAGTAGGTACCAGCTGCTTTTGTAGAAGCCCTATTTAGTGACAGTTTAGCATTACAAAATAATAGAAAATAAGGTCATTCCTATGACCTTATTTCAACTTATTTGTTTAGTAAGAGCAAATACCAGGACCATACTAGAAAACATCCAAACAATCCAACACAACTTTTCATGAAAGACACCTATCATATGCATGGCTATTCATAAAGAAACACAAAAAATGGAAGACATGCTCACTGGAGAATTTAGATCCTAGAGGCCCTACTTYTCCTTTGTTTTCTTGGCATCTAAAGGAATCTCCACTTGCACTGAAAGCATTTAATGCTTTAATCTACTCAAAGGTGTAAACCAAACAGAATTTTAAAATTTCCTTTGCTGACACTTAGTTGCGTATTTGCATTAAACATATTGAGGGTGTGTTTTATTTTTACAGTAACTTAATAAGAGAAAGTAGGCCTACCAAATTTCAATTAGATTTGCCTAGAAGGGAAGGCAAAGAGAGAAAAATAAGTATAGGAAATAATTGAATAAAAGATAATGGCAAATAATTTTGCTTGGTAATAAAAAAGTGCAGAGACAAAATGGAATTTCCTGGTATCACAAGGAAAACCTCAAACAAACCACAGCTGAGTGGATGAGAAGTTTGCTGCTTTTCTATTTCAGCCTATGCTGGGTTGCTGCAGTGAATGGATTCCACAGGCTGCATATTTGAGAGCTTGTGGTCAGTCCTGCATGCTTTTCACTGAGAGGCCAGTGTTTAAATAATAAAAATGCATTGAGAATAGCAGTAAAAAAAMCCCCAAAAAATAAACCCAAAAAACCTTCAGGGAATTCCATAATAGAAAATGCTATTTTCCTGGATTAATTGCAACACCATGAGAAGTGCTGCACGAGAGCACAGAATTATGGGTTAAGGTTGTTCATTTAAAGAATAGGGTTTTGTCAGGATAAAGTCTAATTAAGTGTGTGGACATGAGAGGGATGTTTGCTTTCATTTGTTATCTTTCGACACCCTTGTCAGACAACTCAAGATCACAGGCAGTGCCCCAACACTGGGTCGTTTTGCTTCTCCAAACCGTGCTGTTATCGCTGCTGTAAGCGCCTTTGGTTTTCGGAGAGACAAATATCTTTGCATGTGTAAAGACATTGGCAAGCTGCGGGAAATTCAGGCACCAGTAACAGCACAGCTCTGGGAAACATTCACGAATCAACCAGCTGAGGGAGCACCAGGCATCGGTTTTTCAGTAACAGCACAAAGAACTTGAGGGACTTGTAGAAGAAACAGCGCGGTAACTATGAAGTCTGCTTCACTTGACTCTCCAGTGAAACATCGGAGGGTCCTTCTTCTCTCGTGGAGTAGTTTGAGTCAGAATCAATTTTTTGGAAGGGATCAGAAGTGAATTTTAAAGGACATGGCTGATCTGCTCCTTTACTTAACTTACTGGTCTAGAACATATAAAAATAGACAGTATATATATATACTGATTGTATGTAAGGAGACAGTTTGATTTTAAAAGTCTTAGGTGAAATCCTGGACCACCTGAAGCTAATGGCAAAGTGTAATTTATGAGATTAGAGCCAAGTGTTGATTCTTGGTCTAAATAGAGGTGTATTAAAATGCAAATATAGTAATACTTGTATCATTCCAGATCKACAGCCAGTTCAGCCCATGATCCTTCCTGTGGCAGCCAGGAAATAACAACACCTGCRAAAGCAGGACAAGCAATCTGGGCCCAGAGAATTCTTGAGTTAGTTGGAGTATTTAATACAGGCTTGACAAAATAATTAGGTGACCAAGTGGACAGAAGAGAGTTGGTYTGTCTTTCAGTGTACCCTAGCCAAGCTTTGCTGCTCTGTAGGACAGAAAGAAGCCAAGGTGTTGCCTTCAGCTCYGAACTGTTGAGCATCCATGCAGGGATGTGCTGTGCTGCAGCTGAGGCAGTGTGGGGCTCCTCTGCAGRAAAGCCTTTTGAACTCGTTCTGCAGCCCATGATTATGCAGATAGACAGTGCTGGAAGAGGAGAGGCAGCAGGAGTAACTGCTACCACATGTGAAACTCTGCTCCCAGGATATTGTTTTCATTACAGTTCTGTTCTCTGCAGCTACTCGGACTCTGAAGTGTCAGATTCCAGTTTGATTTCTTCATTAGGAAAGCCACTGCTTCAGTAGTAATGAACAACAGAAAGCACAAAAMCACTCTGACAACGGTTGGTTTTGTTTAAAAATGTTAGTATGGGTTAGACAGTGTCTAACACTAATGCCTGGGACAGGTTCCTTTCATTATGYTTTGCCTTTCTGGAAAACAACTCAGCCTGTTTTCACAGAAATTGGTTAATCCATACAGCTTAGGTCAGAAAAGACATATAAACTAGAAATGCTTCTTATTTTTRAAAAGCAGTAAAACAGACTCTACTCTTTGTAAAGGAATGTATGCTGCCATTCTGATTACCTACCAACATAACTTGTATACACATTAGAATAAAATTGGTCTCTCATTTCCRGAAACAGAAACCTGGTCTCATGTTCCTGTAAAGCACTGTCCACCTCCAGACCAAAATACGACACCTTCAGGTTTTCTGCTCATAGGAAATATTATAAGTTGCCTGGATTTTTATGGCATTGAACCTATGCCTTTCTTCAGATTTATAAGAGCAAATAAGCTTGTTCACTGGTTTTTACTTTACCTTGAGGAAATTATGCTAAATGTTACTTTTTTTTTTTTTTTTTTTTTTTTTTTTTGTGCTTCAGGAAAATTTTTCTCTTCCTGCCTTGGGCAAAAGTGCAGCTATGGTAATGAAAATATGCACACAGTAAAAAAAAAAAGAGAAAATCTTTGTCCTAGAAGAAATGATAAGGAATGCTTTAAGGGTAGATTAAATCCATTTTAACTGCTAAGACTTTATTCCATAGTCTCTGCTTGTGGGAACTAAACTCCTTTTGATAAGAAAAATGCTTTCTTTTGGCCTTGTATAATTAATCTTGGAAATCGGATAGGTGGATTTGGAGGTGCTGGTGAAATGTGAGGATTAAATTTTGAAATTTGACCAGCAATGCTGGGAAGACAAAGAGATGGTTGAACAAGCAGGGACAYCTGCAGCTGCCAGCACAGGTAGGCTGCATTTTCCTGCCAGAATGAGACTCTTCACTACAGCCCTCACTTTTCTAGCATCAAGAACAATGAAGCAGTTTGGTATTAGATCTTCTGTTGGAAGGAAAGTCAAAGGTATATTTTGCTGGTCCTCTAAGTGTTTTCTAACTTGATGAGATTAGCATGATTTAGGACCTGGAYGCTGGCATGAGCAGAGATAGAGGTAAGCAAAGGTAATGTTTATGTACCACACACTTTTTGAAGCATTTCTCTTTATCCAGCTTGACCAGAATTATTGTATTCCTACCACATTCAGTTTGTGCCAGCTGCTTCTTATTCAGCATTTGATTTCCCAAAGACACCACGGCAAAGTCACTGYATGAAACAGGAAATTTAGAACAGAGACAAGTAAATTTTGCTCTATTATTTGATGGGTCATTGATTTTGATTATAACTTAMCAGCAAAACTTTCCTACCAGAGAGCCCAAAGGGTGCATTAGGAGGAAAATAGTGAACATCTACCRTTTGCAGCTCATCTAAGACTCTGCAATTATGTGTCTGGAAGTTGTGCACACCCTGTTTTCACAGGACTCTGGTCCAGACCAGGCTGTTAAGCAAAAAGAGGCAATCGATCACTCTCCAAAATAATGSCAATGTAGGCCACCACATTGCAAGATAAACAGGGCAGGCCAGTCTAGAAAGTTTTGCTGGCATAGTTATGCCCTTCCTAACGTCATATGGAATCACCACCCGCATATATAAGAATGTTCTCATGGGCTTAAGCCATCTAATGATGGCAAAAACAGCCATCTAACCCAGTCAGTCCTGYCTATTCCCCAGGATCATGCACCTCCTGACTGGGTGAATATGGGAAATGAGCACAAGTGCTCTCCCAGGACAATGGTGGGCACCAGCTGGGGAGAAGGAGATCACAGGTTTAAGCTCCTCAGGGAGCTGCAGTGTACAGTATRTCATTCCCAAAACATAGTGACCTCTGTGCCAGCCCAAAGTCCCAAGTGAGGTGCCATGTCACTGGGGTCCTGCTGGTGGCTGAATCCCTCTTSTCTTCCATCCGTGGCTGCTTGCACAGTAGCACAATGCTGCTGTGGGTAATGACCTGTCCCAGTGCAGCACAGACATGTCAGCACCATCAGAGCTTGCTCAWGTGTCCTTAACAAGGTAAATAGAAGGGTTTTAATCATATGCTGARTATCACCTGAGGAGAGGAATAAGTTGCCAGATTCATACATTTGCAAGTYACAAATTTCCAAACCATTTCTCCTCATCCTCTCAGTTCATGGAAAAGAGTCTTTTCTTTCTTCCTTCTCTCTTTTAGGGCATAGAGATGTGTTAGAAAAAAAATTAAATTCTTCTGTGTAATTATTCTGATCTGCTTTACTCTRTTCTCATACCAATGCCTGAGCTGGCTTAAAGGAAATAGTGGAGGAGGAGAGCAAGGGCTGTTTGTGAGTAGTTTTCACAAAGAGGCTCAGTTGTATCAKAAAGCTACACCTTGGGCTCATTGGGATGAATAGGGCAGTTCATTGGTCTGAATGCTGCTGTTCCAGGTGCTGTGCACCTGTTGTTCTGCTCAGACATTGGCCTTTTTCTTTGCAGCCATAACCATTTTAGACACAGGTTAAATAGACCCAATGTTGTGCATGGTGAATTAGGAGCTTGAAAACAAAGCTGGCATGTCATACTTCTATGTTCCTCGATAATGACTAAAATCATTCTGAAAAAAATACTTTTAAAGGATCAGGCTTCTATGTGGACTGCTCAATTTCTATGGTATGTAATGAGAAATTTTTATTCAAATCCTCCAGATGATTAGACAGTTTTGCCCATAGAACCTGGAATCCCTTTGGTTATGCTATTAAGTATAATTTTTGCTTGTTAGGAATAGATTAGGCAAATGCTGCAAGAAAATAGAAACAAAAAAGACCAGAAATATATAGTTACCTTATGAAAGCTGAATTCAAAAAAGTTGCCAGGCAGTCTAAGAGAGAAATCCTTCAACCCTAACACAAAACAGACCATGTGATCTCATTTWAAAAAATCTCATTGATTCAATCACCCTCGTGCTCCCTCCATTCCTTCAATCATAGGATGGGAAATCTGCACCTACTATCTGGTGCTAAATTCACACCTATAATCCTACCTTCCAGATTATGATCAATTTCAAAGAAATTGCTTATGGATGTGGGTGGCATGAACTTTACCTTTTCTTTGTATCTTTATTCTCTTTGCAATTAAGTAGACTCATTTATCCTTCTTTGATAAAAGCMGTTTTGCAAATTATTTTCTGATAGATTTATACCTCTAGTAGCTGTCAAAAAAATGCAGACATCACCAAATTGATTCTCTGTTTTGTTGACTTAWATAAAATATGTTCTAACACATTCAGATCTTTGTTAGTTACCAATAGCAAATTAAAATTATCTTTTAGAAGTAAAACATCCCTTCTCCAGGAACCTGTACTGGATTTTGCATGTCTGTCTGAAAGATGTAGATTGCAGAGTCCCCTCAGCGACAGACTTAAGGGACAAGAGATGGAGAGGCATATCCAGCAGCTGGCTGAGCAGGACTTTAAAAATTTCCAGGAGAAGGAATTGAGAGATGCCACTGAAGTACGTGCTGAAGGACCTTGAGTTGGCCTTGTGCAATTAAAACCATCTGAGAGGCTGGGGGTCAGCAAGGGGYGTGAGGGAGGTCAGGAGCCGTCTGGAAAAGGTGTCCCTTGCAGCGGCGCCGAGGGCAGAGACGCAACCAAAGGGAAAGGAAGAGCTGGCCTCAGTGTTTGCTTTGGCCTAATTTCAAACAGAGCCCCTTCACAATCTGTTTACACAATCCTGTCTTTCAAGAGCTGTTTTAATTTCTTTAACTAAGGCTCTGTGGGCCCTGAAGGTTTGACTTATCCCATGGAAATCAGTAGATATGCAGCCTAGGGAGAGCTGGTGTGGGCTTGACCACATGCTTTATGAGTTTCACATTCAGAAGCACTGKCTCTGTTTTAAGGCACTGCTGAGCAGAGATCTTGAGGAAGCATTGAGCTCTCTGATGGACACCAGGTCGTAGCTGTTAGAGCTTATGGCACAGACATTTTCTAAGCACAAGGTAATACACTGCAAAAAAGTTCCAGCAAGCTCTACTGTCATAATCCTGTCATTTGTATGCCTAATGTGTAACTTTGCTTTTCAATAAGTGTTTTCAGATCATATTTATAACTGTTGCTCATCTCTTGTGTCTGGGCTACTACACATTTAATACACAGAAATCTGTCTCTCATTAACATCAGCAAAAGACAGCAATAAATGAAGACAAATGCTACATTAAAAAAAAAAAAGAAAGAAAAAAGGCAGCATTATTTTTAGCCTTCCAAGAGGTCTGGCAGTACACTACTCATTTTGGAAAGGAACAATTAGCCCGTTTGATAAGGCTGGAGCATGAAACATATCCACCACAGTGAAAGGTTTTGATTGGCATGAGTGCTGAAAGCTGGACACTTGCCTCCAAGTCCTTGGACACTTCATGCTTGATCTGGGCCAAAACATGAAGGTTGTGCTCAGAGTAAGACTTCAGAAAACTAGGCACTGGTTATCAAAATTCCTTTCTCCTGGCCCAGCAGCACAGCCAGCGCCAGCCCTCTCAGGAGCCAAGGCAGGCTATCATCCCACTACAAAGCCAGCCCTGGAGCAGCCCATCCATAACACTGGGACAGCTGTGCCAAGGAAATTGAGATGGTGATATACCTCTGCCTCAGTTAGCAGGTGAAGAAAATAGCCTGGTAAAATTGCATGTGACCTAGCAGCTTCTGACAGCATGTATTGAYGTGTCTTGTTTGCTTTTGGGGAAATCCCTCCCATAAAGCACACATTTTGCTGATATGGCTGCATATGTGCAAATAATAAACTGCTGTAATATTCCTGTTTCTCAAAACTTGGAAAATCTCTCAGGTAGGCAAGGCATWGAATCACCTGGCACAAGTTCTCTCTTAGGCCCAATGCTGGCTGTTTCTAATAACCTCAATGCCTTTAAAGGCCTGCACTGAGGCCATGGGGCCCCAGGTGCTCGTGTCCCCCTGTAAAGTAGGCAAAGGTGTGTGTTTCATCTCATAGGAATGCTACAAGGACTAATTCTTTAAAGAAAGTTCATTGTTCAGACTCTCTAGGAAGCAAGGTCAGATAAACACCTTTATATCTTTGTCCACATATGGGCAGCTTGTCATTTCTTCRAAAATTATATCTGCCATTGTTCACSTCCAGTRAAGAGATATTTGTATGCTTGAAAACAAAGTTTGACTCCTGTCTGGGGGGCTAAATTTTGGGATATCCAGCTCTAAAAGTGTGACAGGACACTACAGTTTTGTTTGTATCTTTACTTACAGAAGACAGTACCAAGCTCACCAAATAAAGGATTTTACCTTTCCCAACAACCTTTCCTCTCTGTGTTTCAGACTCGTGCTGTTTGAACAGCTTCCCCCAGGATGGGCTGCCAGGACACGCTGCTGGTTCCTGCTGAGCCCATTGCTGACCAGTACCTCGAGATCCCTTTCTACAGGGCTGCTCTGTCTCTCTCTTAATGTCCCAATACACATGGAAAATAAATGTTTTGAATAACAGGGTGTCAAATRGAAAGAAAACAAATGTTTAAAGGTGGCTTTCATAATCTCAAAATTAAAAAAAAAAGACAAAAAWAAGACCACAAAACTGATTTACACTATCTGATCCGTTAATCTTTGTCTCAGTAGAAATGAAGTAATGTGGGAATCCTTAAAAGGAAGCTTTTTTGTCTCTGATGTAGTATATCCAAGAGATTCTTTCTCACATTACACTGGCGTGAGTATTAAAAGCAATCACAGTAGGGTAGAAAAGGGATATTTGTTCAGAAGTTCAGTGTGACTGTGAAGGTATCATTAATCTATTTTTTCTGAGCCTACTGTTTCATCTTAAAGGACTAACTTGTGACAGAAATGTCATAGAGCAATACAAGGTGTTCCAGACCAATTCTAAACCCAATTCAATGCTTTTTCATGTGACCACAAGCTTTGGTGTTTAGAAATGGGAGGCCTGGGGAAAATGGGGAGCCAAGGTGAAAAACTGAGCAATTTTAGAAGAAATTTAATGTACCTGATGAGGCCTCTGTTAAAACAGTGAAATAAATCATGCTATCACTCACCTCAAATTTCTGCTAATCACCAAGACTAAATCTAAACAAAGTGAAAGACTTCACAGCAATTTATGCAAGGCCATTTTATAAGATAAGTTCAAACTCAGGGACTGCTTTTTTATGGTAGAAGCTGGACACAAATAATAATTCAATGGTTATTGGTTGCTGTGGAGGAAAATAAAGTGCATCATCTTTGCTTTGAATGAGAAGTTCTGTGATAATTAGCTAACACTCAACATAGCTGAAATTTTCTTGTAGTACRATTGTAAAATAATAGTTGAAACTATTTATAAACCTATTCTTGAAGCTGTAARTTAGCTGAAAAAGTCACATTTTTGCTCTATTTATTTGCATTGTACCTGCAATAAYGGAATTTGTCTTCTAATGAGTATTTTTTACTGCAATGGTAACACAGGTAAGGATAGTCCACTTCAGCTCTGCAGGGACTTTTACTAAGGCATGTATAAGCCTTCTCTTCACCCTATTTTTAAGGCTGGTAACAAAGCAGAGATCCCTTTGAAAAACATYAGCTTCAAGTCTTTTGAACTAAAATCCAAACTGGAAAGCTTCTCTGAGAACACCTTGAACTGGGCACAAATTCAAGTATTGTTGAATGCAGGCTTAAAAATGTCATGAATTCATAGACATCCAATTATTTCAAATTGAATGGTACCCAGAAACTAAACCATACAGAATCTAGTGTTAAGGAAGTGGGGGRGTGGAGGTGCAGGGGGAGAATGGGGAAGAAAGGGAATCTCCATTATTCATGAGGGAGGAGAATAATTCACTTCAGACTGAATTTTCTCTGAGGTTAAGTGCAGACCTTAGTCCACTATAGAAAATTAAAGACAGAAAGGAGTGTTTGATAACTGTGAGTAAATTACAAATCTTAACAGACCCGTCCTGCACTGTGTAAATAGTCCTAAGTTAGCTTCCATGGAGAATAGATAACCTTTGACTCCTCCCTMTACTAGAGTTAGGCTGCAAATATGAAACTGCTTAAATTAAAAAATAATTCAATTCCATCCAGGTGTGAGGGAACATTTTGTGCCATATTATTGAACTAGTAATATGAAAGTGTTCTCTTCTCTCAGTGTGGATTTGATATAAAAAAATGTAAACAGTCATTTAATACTAATACTTGGAAGGAGATTGAAAATTAAACTTRCATAATGTGACCTAGAAAACAAATTCATGTAGAAGAAAATTTTTGATTATAGGGGTTATATTTTAAGTACAGCCATCCATCTTGGTTTACAGTGATTGTTTCTCCAGATATTATCTGGTTGGCTATATAATAATACAAACCATCTTCCTTCCCTCTCTCAGAATATTAAAGAATATATTAACTTCTATAATGTCTTTTATTGMCAGGCAAGCCCTCAGTATGATTCAAACAGATGACCTTGCTGTGCCACCTGGTTGGTGTGCAAGAAAAAAAACATGTTTTAATGTAAATAGATGTCTTATTCTTATACCAGCAGGAAGAAATAGCCTAAATGCAGCAAGTGTAAAATTTGGTTTATCCTTGCCGTGTGGTCATGCATTTCAGTGTATGTTGATCCAAGAGGAGGAGRAGCTGCACTGGTTTCAGAGAAGCTACTCAAACACATAATATTTGACTTACACACTCATTTATGTATAAGCTTAGACTATCAGAGACTGCTAGTAAGGACATTTTGATACATTAATGAGCTTATTTATAGTTTTTTTTTATTCAAATCCAATCACTTTTTTTACTAGAGCTTAGTCTCTGTCTGGAGAGGAATTCCTTTCCATCCTCATCAGAAACAGCTGTACTGCATGGTCATGGACTTCTCCTCCACTTCAATTTCTGTGAAGGCATTTCCCCTTACAGTAGGGGTTATTTGAGGATTGCAGTGCACTTACTCAGAATTGCTATGACCAGCATAAATGATAAGGATTATGATCTGATCTTGGCGCTTGAAGTCAAACCACTGAAAGCTGCTGCTTATRTTTTTCTGGCATTTGGATATGAAATKATAGGCTGAAATGAGGTATCTGATYACCTGCCCCATAACTGGTGTAATCCCTTCTAGAGACAGGATCATGCTGAATTTTCACAATAATGAGCCAAATTTTTTTATAAGAGCATGTCAGAACTGCATATTTGGGCCTCCATATAAATCTTCTTTTTTAGAGACTTCTTAGCTTGAAAGTGATATTACAGGTATCAGTTGTTGATTACTGGTTTACTTAGGTCTGTCAGAAGATGTTTATACTCTCTATGGAATTATCCAAAAACGAGAAAACCAGTTCTTAAAAGAGTCTTGGTTGTAAGAGATGCATCTGAAAGGAGTTTTGATAAACTACATGGGCTAAKAGCAGGTTATTATATAAATGACTGATGGAAGATACAAATTCACTTCAAAGTTTGGATATTTTGCTAGAAAAAGATATTTAGAAGACTAAGATTTTAATTTATAGTTTAAGTGATTCAGCCCTTTTGTACAAACTACATTTTTGCATCCCATGGTACAGTCCAGAAGCAAAGACCTTGTGAGTATGGAATTAAATGATTTGGAATAGGCTAAAATACTGCTGGGAATGGGTTTGATACAATTAGCTTCAATTCATTGCCTGGCATGTATAAAATGTAAATTTAAGTAGCTACTCACTCCCTTTCTCATAGAGTGGGAGTAAAGACAATGTGTATCACCTTTGCTTCTCTGTGACATTTTCTCTTGGGAGAAAGGGGGATTGTAGATATGGTAACTGAAGCATGACTGTTTKGCAAAGAAAATCTTCCACCTTCTCTTCTGTTAGAAAACATGTAGTTCTCTGGGTCATGAGAGGTAGTTGGGTTACTTTACTGTTTATTCTGATTAAAAAAAAAAAAAGGTAAAATGCATCAAATGATGTAGAACTTTGAAGTGCTAAGAGAGATTTCAAAAATCAGGAGAGGCTTTTCTTTATTTATGTGATAATTGTGATGTTGGAAATAGGTGCTGATKGCATTATTTAAGGTATTTTTTATTCCGTTCACAGAAACTTTCCCTTAGAACAGGAGCCTGAAGAGTAGAGTGATTTGGAAATTTTTCATTGCTCCCAGAGTGAATTACTTCACCCATGTGAGAAACCACACTTTGCACAACYGGACTGTAGTTGCATAGTTTTAAACTGAAAATGTGATGAAGACAATAAAGCCTTGTTAGCTGCGTTAATGCATACAAGAACTTCTAACCACATAGTCTCTGGTATTTTTTCTGTGCAGAAATTAGTTTCCCTGCTGGTTACGTACTGCCTACATCCCATATCCCATATTCTAGCCATGCACAAATCACTGATCCAGACACTGAGGAGTTTTTACCAAAAATTACTGTTGCATCACGAGGAATGGTTCCAAGATAAAGTGTTGGTTTTGCTTGATCTGGTAACCTGCTGTGTTTGTAATTAGAAAATGTGATAAACTACTTGGTAGTATATAATTTTTTTCTGGATTTTTTTCCTGAAAGAAATACACACACACACTCCCCTTGTTCCAGTCAGTAGATGGAAGTTGCAGGGCAGAGGTTTTTGAGTGAAATATCCTAGCTCTTAGGAGGAAAGYGGGGAATAAAAAAAACTCCACCAATCGTCTGAACTCTGACCAGACTCAGTTGTAGTCAAGCGACCACTAATGCACCTAAAAACACAGCTGGATTTATAATACAGCTCGCTGTAACTCACTGTGTGGGATATGTGAAGGAATGTCCTGTAATAACTGCTGTGATGGGTCCTGGGGCCCTCTGCTCTGTTATCAGGACATAAGCAGTTGCAGATGAAGTGCATGCCCAGAGCTTTTTTATTTGGTACTTGAAAGTGTGTCAGAAAATGCCCACAGCATTCTCAGAAATGCTGCTTGTTATATCACTCTCCTTGCAAGCAATTGTGGGTTTTTTAGAGGATGTACCATAAATAAAGCATCTTTCATTTTATGTGCAAATTTATGGCTCCCTTCTCCCTCCAACTCCAGAAAAGAGCTGCAGTGATGCCCTTGGCCCAGTGACATGAGCACAGGGGAGGCAGTGATGCAGCCCAGGGTGTAAGGGGGGAGCTCTGCTGAGTTCAGCCCCTGAACCCTCAGTGCCAGCGTGGAGGGTGTGACAGGACCCACAGCACATCAGGATGACATGAACACACAACTCAGCTGCACTCTTGGATTGCAGGGCCAAAACTTTCCCCTCCTGCATCTGAGGGGTCTGCCTTAGGAARCTGTTGTTCTCTGCCCATTGTTAGGTGATGAGGAGGACACAGGAGGGGATTTGGGTCTAGAATGAGCGTGTCCCTAACACACACCTGACGAGCAACCATCTGCATTTATTAATCTGGTCAAAGATGGGTTATTCATCACCCTGAAAAGCAGACTGGAGCTCTTGAATATRTTGCTCATTGTGTCTGTTTTTGAARTTGCAGAATTGCACCCATGTACAAAGCCAGTAGCGCTCAAGTACTCAGCAGGCTGAGCCGACACTCTCCAAGATGAAGCTGGCTAAGTTCTTTTACTGGTGCTTTTTGTTTTTCAGAGTGTTCTTCAGCAGCTGCTCCAGCTGACTGTCTCACTGCAAAGCTATTACACTTTGCCACTGGCAGTATGGGTACCCTGAAGAGCTTCTGGCTTTCCTTAATTGAACAGAAGAAACTAATTTAAATTTTTAAAAAATATAATTAGCTTGACTTCCTCTACCAGGAATTCTGTAATTGATACTATGAATAAATTATGGGATGCAATTGTGAGGGTTCTTAATTACAAAGCTTCTTAGCTGCACAACTTCTGTGCTGATGAGTGATACATGTTTTTGTCCTCCAAAATGGAGCACAATTCCTGTCATAGAATATAACTTGCATGCTGCAAGCTGGAAGTGAGGACTGAACCAGCACACAGATCCTGACTGAACACATGCTGGGACAGGTATCACTAGGCTTATCTCTGCAAAATGCAAATCCAAACCAAAGCAACTGCCAGAAGGGGTTTAAACTGAGTGATTACAATTAGCTCAAGCAATATGCTTTAGTTTTGTACATGTCTGAATTAATTTCCAGCCATTGTCAGGTTTTATGGTTGCTTGGTGTGAGTTTCCTTCTCTCCAAGGAAATTTTTCGCTTGGAAATAATTCAGTCACTCTCCTGTTTAGATGAGTCACTTCCTCATGTATGAGTAAAATTTTGCTTTCAAGAGTTTTGTTAAGTACAAATGACACCACACACTTACTCCAAATGTAAAGATCAAAATTTAGAATATTACTAGATTTAATAATTACTTGGCATAAAACTTAAATAAGAATAAATAAACCTCTCTGATTAAATGTATACTTATTTACAAAAAATGTCTTTGCTATGAATGGCAACATAGACCTTTAAAAATCTTCTTTTGTTAAAAATCAGTTAAGTCAGGGATGGAGGAATGGA
>JACDOX010000005.1:9981501-10086683 GCA_014549065.1 Cardinalis cardinalis
AGGAAGGAAGGAAGGAAGGAAGGAAGGAAGGAAGGAAGGAAGGAAGGAAGGAAGGAAGGAAGGAAGGAAGGAAGGAAGGAAGGAAGGAAGGAAGGGTCTCTCTTCCAGCCTCAGTCACTTTATTCACTCTTTTGTATGCCCCAGAATTGGTGATTTTAGCCCCCACTGCAATTTCTGTTTGCTACAACTGTTCATAATTTCTTAGCCATCTGTTTGCCTAAAATTCACCACCAAGGCTCCTGCAACTTCTCAAATTTGTTGCCTTCACCATTTCCAAGGCCCATGAGTCTCAATGCTTTTCCCCACCTGGCCAGGCCATGCTGGGAATCACCCCAGCTCCTCTGGCTGGCTCAAATGTGGTCTCCTGGTACATAATCTCAGACAACTATTGTACCAACTTTTTTTTTCCCCCCTGATTTCTTAAATTTCGATTATGCACGTAAATTTATTCATTAAAAAAACCCAAACCAAACAAAAACAACACCAAAATACCAACAAACAAACAAACAAACAAACAAACAAACCTCCCGAAAAGAACCCCAACAAAACCCTGAAGGAAGTCCTTTTATTTAGAGACGGTATTAAACTGCAATTGAGTTTGTGTATAAATCAGTCATTTAAGATAACTACCACAAGAATAAACATTACATCCTCAGGAAATCCAGACTAAGATTAAACTTCAAGGAAAATKAAACAGATACAGAACTACCCAGTTGAGCAACTTTTGCATTGCCTTGTAGCACATAGGTGAAAAATGCCATCCATCCAAGACACTAGCTGGGATTCAGGCTCCATGTTGCCCTGATCATCRTAGAGTATTTACTGTGGCAGCTAAAGCAGGTGGATTTATTACGAAAGCTGCTTTTGTGATTAKTTGCCAGAAGCTGGTTTTGAAAATTAGATTCCAGAGATCGTGTTGTGGGGCATTATCAATATATGTAGTTCTTTACTAAATGTAATAGCATTACTAAGCTAAAGAGTTCCTGGGAAAGCATTTTCTGATATAAATCTTATTTTAAGAGGACTACTGGAATTGCTGGATGAAACTGGAGGGAGCAGAGGGAAGGTGATTSTTTCCAAATGATGACACCCTTCATCATGCACGGCTCATGCTGGACAAGGGATGGACAATTTCCACCAGTTTATCTTTTTGATAAATGACAGTTATGAGGCAGTTGCTGCATTAGAGGAACATCTGTCTGGAAAGCCTTTTAAAACAGATGACTATATTAGACTTAGTCCTCTGGAGGGATCAAAAACTCTTGCTGCTTCCTCCTCTCAAATCATGTTATATTCCAGAATGTTTCAGAAGGGATTTTAACTAATTCATATTATTTTACTGAAGATAAAATGTACAAAATCTTATGAAAACGTTTTTGCTTCTTGAGCATAGGACATGGGGTTTTTTCATTGATGTATTTTTTCTGTGCTATGGTTTGGAGATTAGGTTGTGGRTTTTTTCTCTGTTACTTGGACATATGATTGTCTACAAGCTGACTTTAAGGCAAAAAAAAAATTTGGTACCTTTCTCTCTTGCAGGTGTTGAAGTATTTAATTGCATTGCTTACAGATTTTTTTTAAGCTTTTCTAGAATATGCTTTATACTGTCACTTTCAAGGAAATACTATTCCAACAGGTTTAGGCAGTGATKAAAGTATGGCACATGAGCAAATTGGCCATTTTTCCAGGCTCTCCCACAACTTTGGCTGCATTGTTCATACTGAAATGAGAAAAGGACCTCAGGAAATAATTCACATACATATAATCTTCTTGCATTAAGTGTTTGGCTGCTGGTATTTTAATTGGAAATAGAAAAAAGGTGAATGGTATACTTTATTCTTCAAATCCCTGTGAGTGGCTGAGAAACAGGTTTCATAAAATGACATTAACATAGCAAACTCCTGTTACCCATTACTAGTGATTCTGCTACGCCACCAGTATGCAAGAGGGGCACAAAACCCCAAGACTGTGAGGAGCATGTGATGATTTGCTGGTCTGCGGCACGCTAGTGCRAATTGTGTGACTCCTCTGCTTATCTCCCAAAGACTGATGGTGCATCACTTTTCACTCTCGGGTTACTTGGCAAGGCATAATTGTGCATGTTGTGGCAGTTATTTGGGAAAGATTGGATATAATCATTATTGGCACTTCATTCTATGGTCTTTGTGCTCCACACTGAGTTACTCATTTGGARCATTAGATGACTGTTGAAAGCTTTTGTCATAGTTGGATATTATCCACCCATCTGTTAAAGCCTTTTTTGCAGAACCTGAGAAGTGTGCAAGGAAGATGAACAAAGAAATAAAGAGAACCAAGGCCAGCAGCAATCTGTAAACTCTGATTTTTATGAAGATGTAGTCTCCCCACAAAATTGCAAAAGGAGCAGGCAGCTAGCCATGCCAGGGTCAAAGGCAGTAGCAACCAAGTGTCTCAACCTTTTGTTGTTTCCTTTTCCCACTCTTGCCCTCCCTCAACACAGTCCACAGCACTGCTGAAAAGGGGATTCCCCTTTACAGAGTCTGTCCTGGGTTGGAGTTCTCCAAAGAGAGATGGATCATGGCTCTGCCTTTCCCCCAGAGACACTTCCCACTACTAGATGTTGTTCTTCATCATGGCCCCTAAGACTGCAACTAAATCCATGTTCTTCTCCACTGCTGCTTTTTGTCTTTGCCTATTTCAGATAAAAAAGGAGTGAGAGGAATGTCCCAGAAAAAGGTTGGCACAAGGGAGCTGTGTCCTGAGCCCTGCCTGCAACCTCCCCACCTCCTGTCCCAGCAGGTAGGATAAAACAGGAAGAAGTTGATTACAGGAGAATTCCACAGCAAAGAACTTGCAATCTTTAAATACAAAATTTGTCTTGCTTAATCATCTTCCTCCTTGCCTAATTATTTAAATAGTGGAGATTGTGTGGCAGTTTTGAATAGCTGTAGGTGTTAGTGATAGTGTAAATGAAGCATGGTAATATTTGTCTAGGGCTAGGCCAGCTTTCCAGCACAAAAGGTAGTTGGCAATTATTTCCTAAGGATGTTAACTGAGTTACAATTGCATTTGACTCCTTTCACAGCTAGATAAGGTCATGGTTCTCACACAATCTCATTACACATTACTCTTCTCGTAGCAAAATTGGCTTAATGTACTCCTACTCCCTTGAAACAGCAGCTGCGCCTTCTTTGCTGCWTGAGTGTGACTGCCTGCTCAGCCAGGCTGGGCACCAGCTTGGGGAACAAGGTAAGACAAAAAAAAGCAAAGTAAAAAAAGTCTATTTGGCATTCAAACCCAGAAAAATATAATTATATTTCATGTCAAGCCACTGAGGAAGCAAAGAGAGGCAGGCAGTGGAGAAAGGCAGAGGGATATCACAGCTGGTAACACTGCTGAGGAATTCCATGCCATCACACATTTCACAGCCCCAGAAGCTCTGAACTACATATCAGAGCAGTTATTATCTCCTTGGCACTTTTGATAAGAGCTCCGTATCATACTGCTAGCTTTATACACCCACCATAACAAACACATGACAGTAAAGATGGCAGATGTGGCATTTGGGGAACACCAGGTTCCATCTGTTTCCTTCATTACTCCCTCTCTTRCCACCCACTTCCAAAAGATGTTTTCAAAGTGCCAGGTAGTGCCATGACTTGTGTGTCTGTATGGTTTGTGTATGTTTTGCAAGGATGCAACCTTAGAAATGCTGATGGGCTTTCTGCCAGATCCCAGCAGCTCAATATCTCCACGGCCTGTGCAGAATTTCTGTACCATGCCCAAACATGAGTGGGAACTCAGTGTTCAGGCCAGCCTCTTGCTGCAGATACAGGCTGGCAGTGTCAGTGTCTAGCAAGGTCTTGGCTGCCTCCAAGGAAATGTCTTGCAGGAGAAAGAGATTTTTATCATTCTTACACATCCATATATATTTAAACTCTGGCAAAATCTCACTCTAGGTAGGATATAGGCATTTTGAACCTTTCTGGGTGTTCTTTCTTTGCATTATTTCTCAGTCTTGTTCACTATAAATTCTGTTAAAGTGAAAGAACAGAACAGGGGATGGTGGTGGGAAAAAATGTGGTAAGATTAAGGCCCAATCCACTGAGTGCTTATCAGTCATGGCCAATATGTGCTYTGTGCTGAAGGAGGCATAGGAATGAAGGAAAAAAATTATAAGTGACTACACAGGTAAGGCACTGTTGCAGACATCTTTTATGAAAAATCCTTTCCTTAGGATTTTTCCTCCTGAGAAGCTGAGAGGCCTCAGGAACAAAATGTAAGTAATGGTTATCTGCTGCTGTGGAATRCAACARGTGCATCTGTGATTGGCCCATGTTGGATGTTTGTGGTTAATGGCCAATCATRGCCCAGCTGGCTCAGACACAGAGCYCGAGCCACAAGCCTTCRTTATCATTCTTTGCTATTCTATTCTTAGCTAGCCTTCTGATGAAACCTTTTCTTCTATTCTTTTAGTATAGTTTTAATGTAATATATATCATAAAATAATAAATCAAGCCTTCTGAAACATGGAGTCAGATCCTTGTCTCTTCCCCAATCCAAGAACGCCTGTGAATGTTGTCACATGGCACATATAACACTTTTTCTAACCTGGTAAGTTTAAGATTTAAAAGAAAATCTTGCCTTTATTGGATTTTGAAAGCATGAKAAATATGTTAGTGTCTCCACAGAGAATCTGAGGACTTTGTAACCTTCAAATAATTTTTATCTGTAATATTCRCCATGTTAACATTGGTAGAGAGAATTTGTATGATTTGAGATTTTGGGTATTTGAGAATTTAAGAATTTGAGAGAATTTGCCAAAAGTGTAGACAGTCAGAAGCAATTAATGGTTACAAGTCATTTGATTCTCAGACCCATGGTTTATCTAGCAGACTTTCCCCTTGATGTTTATGAAAGTTACAAACAGATTTCTTCTAAAGTTGGGATTTGCTTTCTTTCTGGGGTTGCATTTCTGGTCCTCTTTTATGAGGTGTTTTATTATGGGCTTTCTTTGTGCATCCTCTCCATCACCCAAACTGTGTTTGATGTGGCTGTGGATACTGGATGCCCTTGATATCCTATCCGACCGTGGCTACTTCAGAGGATCCTCTTGTCATCAGACAAACACTCCTAGCCACATARACTAGATTAAAAGGAGCAGAAAAAAAATGTTTAGATTAGCATGGAAAACGATGCTTGCTCTGATCAGAGTGAGAAATTGCCCTTAAACTATAGGAATTTCCTGTTGCTAAAATACTGTGTAGGTCCTAAAAACTTTGCAGGCAAAAGGTTTTTTCTCTTCTGGCCAGCTAGAAGGGTCAACATGCCTTGGGGTAGGACGTAGGATTGCAGTGTTTAGGAGTTCATCTAATCAGGAAATTATGGCTGTAAAGTTACATAGCCCTGCCACTTATCATTACACAGCTCATTAAATCTCAGTTAATTGCAGCTTCATCCTAGTATCCAGGTCCTAATATTTCTGAGCCTAATTAGCACACTGAAATCCTAAAATCCAACTGATTTCCCTTGTTTTTGTCACTTCTTGTGCAGAAAACAATGGAATGTAGAGGTTTAACTTGTTCAAAAAACTAAAAATTGTACCCGAGTTATTCAATCTTTTAGTTCAGTTGTTCAAGACATAAATGCTTATTCCCAGAAGGGGCTGGAAATTCAGAGGAAATTATATTTTTTTTTAATGCAAGGTAGTGCATGAAAATTATTTCTTTTTCATTTATTATTCATCGTACTTCTTTTGCTCCTTCTGTTCCTTCCCATGAACACCTCTCTACAGAATTATCTATAAATTATCTATCACATTGTTGTCATCATATGATTTGCTGAAAAAGCCGTGTCTCTATCAATCAAAGAAATTATTCATAAGCAAAATCACAAGAAAAACTGTTCAAGTGTTATTTGCTATAAATAATACCCCCACACACATTTTATTAGATAATTCAAATATTTTCATATCCAAAAAGTCCTACTGCCAATGTTCAGCTGAAAAAGAGTGCTTGAATACATCCTATCTTKTAGTCAAAATATAAATAACATCTAGTTTAACCATAGAATCATAAAATGGTTACAGTTGGAAGAGACCCTAAAGATCAGCTAGCTACAACCCCCTTGCCATGGATAGGGACACCTCCCACTCAGTCTGGTTGCTCAGAGACCCATCCAACCTCTTCTTGAGCACTTCCATGGATGGGGCACCCAAAGCTTCTCTGGGCAACCTATGCCAGTGTCTCASCACCTTCACAGTAAAGAATTTCTTCTTAATATCTAATCTGGACCTACCATCTTCAGATGAAAGTAATTTCCCTTGTCTTATCACTATTTTCTTTTGTAAATAGTCTCTCTCTATCTTTCTCATAGGCCCCCTTCAGGTACTGGAAGGCCAAAATTAAGACATCCCAAAGCCTTCTCTTCTGCAGGCTGAACAATCCCAATTCTCTCAATCTTTCCTCATAGGAGAGATGCTCCACTTCTCTAATCATCTTTGTGGCTCTTCTGGACTTGCTCCAACAGGTCCATGTGCTGGAACACYTGGATTCTGTGCTGGGGACAGCTGGGGACCCCAGAGCTGGATGCAGTGCTCCAGGTGGGGTCTCATGAGAGGGGAGMAGAGGGGCAGAATCCCCACTCTGAATCTGCAGGCCACACTGCTTTGGATGCAGCCCAGGGTACATCTGACCTTTTGGACTGTGAGTGCACTGTTGGGTCATGTCCAGCCTCTCATCCACCAGCACCCTCCTTCTTGGTATTTCCTATTAGGATGAATTAAAGAAAAAWTCATAGCTTAGAATCATTCATCATTTCAGGTGACTACTTTCAGAAGCAATCCATGAGTCAGAGTTGTGATAGAGCTTTTTTTTTCTCCAGGATAGACTTTTGAAAATGAAGATGGCATGCACCAACCTTAGCATCATCTTATCTTGAAACATTGACTTTTATTTTGCAGTTAAAAGAAACAARTCACTTTCAGTTTTGCTTATATGATCATGAGACAAACACAAATTTTTACTAATTCTCCCAAACCTGCCTGTTTCATTTGACAGAAGTCTTCTGGTACTGGTATTTTAGAAAATTACCTGCAAGTAGTATATATGTTTTGCAAGTTTAAGAATTTCTGTAGCAGTGGGAATAATTCCACTATAATTCAGGTTAGATCACTGAAATAAATTAAAAATTCTTGCCTTTTTCAATGAAGCTTCTGCTTTTTTTACTCTTTCATCATCATTATTCCACCTTGATATGCAAGATTTAAGAGTCCTTTCACATGAATTTGGTAAATAAATTCAATTTGTAAAGTCTCCTATTTGAGATATATTGTCATTGTGTGATTTTTTTATTAGRAGCTGATGTTGTGAGGAAGGTTGTTAACACACTAGCTATTGCTGCTAGTTTTACTAAGTTTTGTTATACTTGTTTGCCTTGATTGATTCTGTTAATTATATTGCACTTACCTATGAGCCGTCTTCTCAGACATTCTGTGTTTTTGAAAGTGATAACAATCAATCCTGAAGGGGAAGAAACCTCATAAAGTTAAAAAAAAATGCAGTTAATCTAAAAATCTACCAAACACAAGAACATTTCTCTAGGCTGTCATACAACATACATTGAATTTTCATAAAACTACATTTTCATGTGCAGAAAGTGACAATGCAGTTCTGCAAGATTGCCCATCAATCTTCTGATGCTAAATACTGGTGCCTGGATAATAACTATTACTTATTCCAAGAGGATCTCAGCACAATTTTTCCTGTTCAGAAAGTCTGCTGTCCTGATACAGTCTCATGAGATGTACATTTTTGCACACCAGAGCAAAGTCATAAATACTAACAAACCAGGTCTTGCAGAACTTGAGTGATGTTTAGAATATCTTCATTTCATAGATTAAAAAACCAAGAGCTGGAGGAGTTAGCATTGGGTAAATTACAGAGGAAAATGGTGAGGAGCTGCTGCTAAACTCATGTGGTGACCAAGCAGAGTTATCCTGTGCCATTCTTGGTGTCATGTTCTCATGCTTTATGGGGCCAGAAGTAAAAGTTTGTGAAGTTTGATCCCAGATCCCCTGCTCACTGATGTGAACAGTGTTTGTGTGCTGTCTATTTTTAAGGACTAGTCACTTACCATTTGAGACCTCTGTATGAAATATCCCTATCCAGCCATCATCAGAACACATGAGCCTTGTAGGTTACATCTGGAATACGAGGCAGTGTTCCAAGCTCCCCAGGAAAGCTTGCAAGGCCTTTGCATGTCTGTTTGGTCAAGAGCCATCTCGGAGCATTTTCCTTTTCTTCTCTTGATTGATGCTGAGGCACTCTGCTCCTGCATACCTCTGCACAGAAATACAAATGTTCAGCTCTGATTTTTCAGTTCATCACATATCGGCTATTAATTTGCACTAATTTATCAAGTACTGGAAGCAAATTTCTTCCCTCAGACCTCTTTTTTTTTTTTATTTATTGGTGGCAAGTCTGCATGGTGTAGCACAGATGAACACTCCAGGTGGGATATCCTTCATGCAGCCTGTTTTATATACCAAAGCATTCCGTCACTCTTCCCAAAAGTGAAACTGCTTGATCTTGCTGAAATGCCTCAGTYTGTTAGGATGCAGCTGTTAGGCAACCAGGAGAATTTGGCTCCTGTGGGCAGGTTTGTTTAAACCCTGAAGTCTCTCCAGCCAGAGCAGCTGACTGAGGTTCYGCTGGGGTTCCACTGCTCTTCCAGGCATCAAAACTTTACTTAATAAAATTTATGACATTGGCTTAATCAATTGACTTTCTTTACTTGAACTTTTCTGGACTTCAATCACAAAGGAATGTTAGTCAGCATTATTTCTGAATGAACTTGAAAATATTAAGGCTGTTTTAAGGATACYTTGCTCATTAATTTCCAAAGGACAGGATGTGCAACTGCCTGTGACCATAGGCTTTTTTCTGAACTTGTCCCATTGCACAGGAATGTTATTGCATTGCCTGTGACTCATGGGAAAAAAATTAGCAGAAGCATCTCTTCCTAATTAGGAAAGGCACTATGGTGTCTCATTTCAAATTTTGGATATGATGTTGCATTTACTTTAGCAATTAGAAACACACTGGTAGAAAGTTGTAGAACTTCACTTTGAAAAGCCAAAATAAATACAGATGTTGTTGTGGGTATGCGCATTTATTTTTTGTTTTGGAAAACTGCACATGTGAGACTCCAAATTATATAAATGCATTGATCAAGTATTTCTGTGTAAGATCTCCATCCACAAAAGACATAAACATATGATCTCCTACTGCCTCTTTGAAAGCAAAAGATCACACAGAAGACAAGATTTTGAACAGAAAGATTCAAACACTTGATGCTATTTCAAAACCTCCACAAAGACACTTTTTCATCCATGAAAGAACGAATAGAATTAACAAACCTGGATTCCCGTGGTATCGTTTCCTGTGACATAGCCTGAGTGCAATTTACTCCTTGCTTCAGTATCATTAAATTGCCTGTGTCTCCTGAATCTCCCATAGTACCATGATCTCTCTCCTCTGTTTCCTGAAYAACCACAGACTTCAGCCTTGTTTTTCTTAGACTAATAATCTGTGTTTCTTTCTCCTCTGTTTAGAAATGGCTTTTCATGAACATTGAGTTGAAGCTGGCTGGTGGATTCAAAAGTCGTTGGGTATGGTGGGGAGAGCCAGATGGACGCCACAGCTGCAGGAGTCCCATTCCTTYCAAAATCAGGATAAAAATGGAGCTGCTACACTCCCCTGGGACTTACATGAATCAGGTATTATTTGGTATCACTTGTCAAACTGAAGCAGGATCTCTATATGTCAATGCCTTCCTTTAAATGTAAGCAGAAAATCAGTTCCTTTGATTTRACCACTTTGTTTTCCTGAAGGAGGGAAAAAGAAGCCTTCTGCTTACTTTACCTCTTCCTGTTTTCCTTTGGTGACCTATCTGGCACTGTTTAGACAAGGCACAGAGCAGACTTGTTAAGGGGGCTGGCATTTGAGAGATCAGAMTTTTGGTCTGCTCTTTTCTGCCAGCTTAATGTGTTATGTTGAGGCAGTTGCTCAGTTTCTGCTTTCCCTTCTTGCTCAGGCTGTGGCTGATTTGCAGGGGGACTGCAGCTCTGAAGAGGGGATGAGCCTGGGGGTGAAATGTGGGAAGAGAAGGGACAACAAGGTGAAGGTACTGCCTTCTGGCAACAGCAGACTCTTAGACCAGCTCAGCTGCTCACCAGACCACACTTTTAAGAGCATTAAAATTTTAATTGTTGATTTTAACTTTGGGGTAAATGTAGGCTCCAGTCAGTGATGGAGAAAGGCTGTTCTGCACAGCTCCTGAAAAAAAATTCCCCTTTGTTGGCATGTGCAAATTTTCACATACTAAGTCTTCTAGGGGGAGAAGTGAAAATACGGTTTAATTGAGAGAACTGGCTTCACGTGACTTAAATTGCAATCACAGTTTTCTGGGTTTCTGTGTAAAATGATCTCAAAATTTCTCCCATGAACATCACCAGAGAAAACTTTACCAGATGTAACAATTAGATTTTAACACTGCTTTCGAAAGCATAGTAATCTGTGGCACAGAAAAGATAAGCAGTGTTTAGCAATGACTGTTAGGAAAATCAGAGAAGGAAGATTAAAAAAGTACAAAGAAGCTTCCAGATCTGGGACACAGTCTTTTCTCAGCATCCTATTTCCATTCAAGCACTCTGAGATGGGTCACAGAGAGCAATGGGAACAGAGAGCTGTGGCAACTGTGGGTATTTTGAAGATGAATTTCCAAAAGTAGAAGGTTATGATTTATCTCTGCTTCTAAGACACAACTATAAGCCTTCCACAGAATTTTTGGTGACCTTGAGGAAGCAGTTATGTTTTATCTTCTCTTGCTATTAATGCTTTAGCTCTTCAGAATACCAGAAATAACTTTCCATTTGGGATGGATAAATATTTTTGTTACAGTGTTTGTGTTTGTTCTTGACTGCTGAATGCATACTTACCTTTTTTGATTTGTCTGACATGGTTCAATGGCTTTGATGAGCTCCCAGTCTGTAGCCTGAGTGTTTAACTGCAGAGAAACTGATGTTTTAAGCAGAAACCCTTCCTGATAGAGCACATCTTTGCAATATCTTCAGTACAAGAGAAAACTGTTATCTAAACTTGCCATTTTTCTCCTACATCTGAAACTTTATTACTGATCTAAGTTACAATATTTGAGTTCCAATGCTCAACTACTTGATTTGTTCAACTTGTCCCTCTTCCTTTAAGAGTCTTAGGCTGAAAAAGCACAAATGTGATGTATCTGAGAACTTTTATCTTAAGCACAGGTACCCTTAGATGGGTGAACACAAATCTGGGGTGGAAATAATTGCGGAGATTGGCTCTTCATAGGGCCATAGGAAGACCTTTTGTATACATCAGGGGTTGTACTATTACAGCCTTTGTTTGTCAAATGGGGTATTATAGGTGCCTGTATACACAAACACTCACACACAATTTGTACCCATGTTGTAGTTTAGTACGGCTTTTGGAGTGTGGTGTCTGATAGTGGGTTGACTCTGGCTGGATGCCAGACACCCACCAAAGCCTCTTAACCCTTCCCTCCACAGCTGGACAGGGAAGAGAAAATGTAAGAAAGGGCTCATGAGTTGAGATAAGGACAGGGAGAGATCACTCACTGAATACCAYCGCATGTAAAACAGACTTGAATTAGAGATCTGAATTCAATTTAATCCTAACAACATCAGAGCAGGATAATGAGAAGTAAAATAAGACCTTCAACTCACCTTTCTCCACCGCCCTCTCCTTCCCAGCTCTACCTCATCGCCCTCAGCAGTACAGAGAGACAGGGAATGGAGGTTATGGTCAGTTCATCACTCATGGTTCTTGCTGCTGCTCAGGGAAAGTTTTTCCCCTGCTCCAGCATGGGGTCCCTCCCACAGGAGACAGTTCTTCCTGAACTTCTCCAGCATGAGTCCCACAGGCAGCAGTTCTCCACAAACTGCTCCAACATGGGTCACTCTTCCTCGGGGTGCAGTTCTTCAGGCACAGGCTGCTCCAGCGTGGGTACCTCATGGGATCACAAGTCCTACCAGGAAACCTGCTGCAGTGTGGGCTCCTCTCTCCCTGGATCTGCAGGTCCCTGCCAGCACGCTGCTCCAGCATGGGCTTCCCATAGGTTCATAGTCTCCTGTCTGGCATACACCTGCTTCAACATGGGTCCCCTCCACAGGCTACGGGTGGATCTCTGCACTCCCCACGACCTCCATGGGSTGCAGKGGCACAGCTGCCTCAGCATAATCTGCACCATGGGCTGCAGAGAAATCCCAGCTCCATCACCAGGAACATCTTCTTCCCCCYTTCTCCACTGACTGCAGTGTCTGCAGAGCTACTCCACTCACGTATTCTCACMTTGCTCTTCTCTGGCTGCTATTACATCTGTGCAATATTTTTTTCCTTTTCTTAAATCTCCTATCACAGAGGTGTTCCCACCATTTCTGGTTGGCCCAGCCTTGAACAGCAGCCTGACCATCCTGGATCCAGCTGGCATTGGCTCTGCTGAACATTGAGGAAGCTTCTGGCAACTTCTTACAGAAGCCACTCCTGTGCAACCCCAAAACCTGACCATGCAAACCTGATACCAATGACTACTAAAAATCTTGACATTTTAMCTCTAGTAAGCCCTCTGAAATATTGTACCATAACAGTTGATGGTAAGCTGAAAAAAAAAAGACAACCTAACCTCACTTCTGCCTTCTTGAAGCAACACATCTCCAGCACRCACAGTAGTGTAGCATGCAATCTGGCAATAAAGACAAGATGACCACATAACTCTTGTAGGGCACCTGTAAAATTCTTGCATAGTTGTTCACCTGAGAGGGAGACTGGATGAGCGGTATAGGTCAGATACCAAAATTTTRGATTGCTTACAGGCGTCTTGGAACACCAGTTGACTTTATGAATCCAAATCAAAGAATTATAAACTCAYRTAAAYGTGTGTAGGTGCTTTCCTGCTGTAYTCAAGYAGCCATTTCTGGGATAGCGATAACATTTTCAGCTTGGTAAAGAAAAGAACCAAAGTTCCTTTTCACATGGATCCAGGCCTCTGAAAGAGCTGGATATGTTTCTGGGTCATTTTTTACTCAGAATACTTACTCTGAAAGTTCTTGAAATTGTGAGTATATTATAGTGTCCATACCTTTCTCTATCATGTGTGTACAGACTCTTGTATATATAATTGTTTCCAAAACTGAACAAACCTGCTCTTGCAATGCTGGCAGATGCAACATATGCAAATGCTACTTCTTTTACTATAAGTTTTATGAGAGAGGAAAACTCATCCAGACTATTTTCATTTTTATAAGTCTTTTCACTTAATATATCTCAAAAAAAGTCTTAATATTTCAAACAAATACAAGCAACAACAGCAAAAAAAAAYTAAAAGAAAAAAAACAAACCAAAAAAAMCCCCCAATTGAACACACCCCTCCCCAAAAAAATCTAAACACCAAATACACACAGAAGAATTAAAGATAAATTACTTTATTTAGCAATGTCTTCCCGGTTGCAAGTTCAGTTTGACTCCAGGTTTAGTAAGAGTTCTTTTAATGTGTATTTATGCTCAAAAATATGAGTRAGTGAAAAGTAATGCCTTTTCTTTGTCTGTCGACAGTCCACTAAAACTCTGGCTATAAATCCCTAACAGTAATTTGCTGYTTCTGCTAATTTAAATTAGCCTTAATGAGGTAAATCAAGCCATTGGTGTCTAATTGGGCTTTAATGAACTGAATTCCTCAAGAAGAGATTTMTGGAGAGTTTACCTGACACAAACAATTGCACCAGGGAAAATCCTTTTCCTCTCCTCCCACTTCCCCTGCTGCAAGGAAAAAACACAGGAGGCACAAAATAGCACAAAGCTGGAACTGTCATGTTGCCATAGCCAAAAGCATTCCAATATTAGCCAGAATTTCCAGCAGCAGAAGGAGGAGATGTGCTTTCTTCTTTGCAGATGTTTCTCTGCCATCCTGACCCTTGACTTGGTTTGGTCAGTGAACACAAGAGCGGTGTAAATGCAGATGCACTGCAGTCAGCTGGGACCAGTCTGCAGAAGGAGCTGAGGTTGCTGCTCTGGTGCTTCCCCACTCAGGAARTCACAAAGCCTTGGAGACTGGGATCACTGGGTCATTGGGAAAGGCCTACAGGTTTGTCTGCAAAATATTATCATGTCCTAGGAGTACACCAAGATATAACAATGAAAATAATTTAAAAACACAGAAGGTGGTGGGATGGAAGAGTAAAACTTTCTCCTCAACAAGCAGAGAGCCCTGAAACAGCCCTCAGGTGTTACTGCAAGGGTGTAGCTAAGAGTGCTTAGGAGGAGGGAACATATTTGCACACTTTGGCCAAGTCACCTGCTTTCCCAGGCCACAGCTCAGGGTGGAAGGATGTCTCCTAATTTCCTCTTGTTACCTGTTCTTAGCTTCAAAAGGACACTTATCCTGTAGGCACATTTCAAAACCTTTTATGCCAATGGTTCTGAATTTTAAATTCTTTATGCTCCAGGTAGGGATTTATCTCCCCAGTATATGGATTACTTTATTGACAATTCTTATCCTGTAAGTGTCTATGGCTGCATTATAGGTAAAACCACCCAAGCAAATGCAAATCCAAATGAATACAACACATACTTGTATGTATGCTGTTAGCTAGAGATATGAAATGTTGAGCTAATAAAATTTTTAATCAGAGTTCAAATACAGGCTCTGTATTTCCTATCACCTAAAAGTAAACAAAGAATTTGTGTTGGAAAGGTTGTCCCTCTATTTGTCTTCTAAATGGTGAATTATGTATTAACCTAATACAGGTTTATGGAAGATCAGAGCCTGCTCTGGCTCCCCAAGGATATCTGTTGTGCCAGAGAGTATTCAAAAGTCATGAGCCAGGCTTCAAATATAATTGGATTGCCACAGGAGCAGGAGGCTTTCTAAATAACAAAGGAAAAACAATATGTAACTTGTGGTTCTTTTCTTTTGCTTCTCTTGTTTTGAGTTTCTTGTTTGCAGCAAACTTAATTTTGCAAACACAAGAGGAAGGAAGTGTCTCAGCAAAAGAGGGAGGGGGGAAGGGAGGTGGGAGCTCATCACCACAGAAGTTATGAGCTCTGTGCTTGCAGAAAGAAATAATACAATCATTTTTGACCCTGCAGCAGTTTCAAGGCAAAATGGGGATTTCCTGGTGCTGCAGCATAGGTTAATTCCTCTTATGGCAGAGCAATTTTGAAAAGCRTGCAGGAGAATCGTGAGTTTTTTCTGCCAAAAGGAAGATGATCAGATCTCCAGTAGCCCTTTTCTTTTCTTTTTTTTTTTTTCCAACTCAATGGCTCCAGGCCATTGAGCAAGTTTCTACTGTGAAAGTCTGAAATAAATCTAAATCCCTTTTGCTTCAGATAGCAAAACTCCCCAAACTGCTTAATATTAAATACCTGGCGTCAGACAGAGTGCAATTTGAACATGACTTCAATCAAACTTTATTACTATTAAGCAGGGAAGGCAGAATATATTTCAYACAAGCATTGCTACTTAGATTCTGACTTGCTGCCAAGCTGCCTCAGAGCTGCCTTCCATATATTTGGCTTTCCTTGGATCTCAGCTTTCTTACACAGCCTGGAGCTGCCACCCCCATCAGTGACTGTGTGCCCTCGATGGTTGGTAGGATGGGAAGGATTTTAAGGCTGGCTCAGAGCCCAGACATAACACTGAATCTACCATAACTCAGCTGCCACGAATATGTGCCCCGAAATTCCTCCCCTGAAAATTAATGGTGTTTGTATGGCTCACTACCTGCATATCTAATGCACGTTTATATGCCAGGGGCCAAAATACTGATAASATATTAATAATTACCACTAAGAGATCCTAGAGCCTTAGGAGGAGAAAAGTGAGAGAGAGAGAGAGAGACGTAGAGAGAAAATATATTGACTGATAATAAAGGAAATTCTAGCAAACTGATAATGCACTTAATAAGTTTCTGATGGCCTCTCAATAAAATAGTGCTAATGAGAAAAAGTTTTATACTAGCTGGAATGCATAATACCTCATCTTTCCATATTGAATTCTTTTAATGCTAGAAATCTTGCTCTTTTTAGCAAAAACCATTCAAGTAGCATTTAATTTTTCTGTGCCAAATAAGGTGCTATTCCAACAATTACTCATGGAAAAAATGATGGAGAAATACTATGATTTCTACCTGAGTTGTATTGCAGTTCCATATTTACATTRCATTGTAATGCATCTTATTGCATTTTCTATGTAGATAAAGACATACACACTTTAATAAAAACATTCAACGGCAGCAAATAAGAGAAGAAATTAATGCWAACAATGAATGTAATCTGAGTGCTTGTTAACATTTCAGAGATAATACTTTACAGGAGAATATCAGAGTTAAGATGCATAATCCTGGGCATATAGTCATTTTCAGTGTTTGCATCCATAATGTGGTGTAAAAAATGGATTTAATGGTGTCTAAGCTGGTAAATATTTCAACTGTAGAAAATTCTCTTGATGTTGTGAGGAGTACAGATCTCTCAACATCCTTCACACACATAAATATTGGAAGTATTTATTCACCTGGTTGGGATGAGACTCTTCAGAAAAACCTTTGTGCCCATCTTGGGATTTTTAGTGGCTCCTAGAGGAAAGACCTTTATACTTTGCACATGAAAAGGCCTTTTYGTTGGTTTAAATCCTACAAAATTGCTGCTGGCTCCTTGTTGATATAAAATGTAAATACTACTTCAGCCTGGAATTTAGAAGTTAATTTTACCMAATGTATTCCTTTGTTGACTGTTGATAATACGTTTCTTCTAAAGCAATGTGTGTTTTCAACATAGGGATGCCTTTTTTCTTTACTCCTGCTCCCTGGCCAAAAGCATTTGCCTGTTTCCCCCTAACCTGATGGARTCCAGGAGCATCGATTCCCACATTTACTGTGGTGTCTTCCACAGATTTATGGTTCCTTATGCTGCTACCATGAACCTATATCAGGAAATGCTCAGACACCCAGTCCAAAGGTTAAGTGCATTTTTTAGTGTATTAACCACTTTTGTAAATGGTGTTTTTAAGGAAACATTAAATCTTACAGYGTGCACAAATATTTTAACAAAGTTTTCATTCTGCTTTATTTATATGCTTCAATGGTTATATACCATGTTTTGAATGAYAGTTCTTCAAACCAATTCTTTTTGTACTGGAAGTGCACTTATGAAAAGACAGGGTACATTTTTTGCTCACTTAAATGTACCAGGAGCATCAAGGGGTAATTTTTCAGACACTTAGTATTTTGTTGCTTCTACAGATGCAATTAATTACAAAAATCTTTTTAAACACTGAAATTCTAGTTCAGTTGCATTATGAAAATGTATGGTGAGACTGCCTTAATGTTTGCGTTTAATTAATGGCTGCATTAAACTATCTGATTTCCTAACTGCCATCATATGCAATCTTTTGCATTGACATTTAGAAGAGTGTTGATTGAGGCTAATCTCTCTGCACTTCCTTTACAAGCACTGGAAAGAAAAGGGTTCCTTCAGAGCTATGATTTAGGGTGTCTAAAGTTAAGCTCCTGCTCTGAGTTGCCCCCTGAACCTACCTGTCACAGACGCACATTCTCATTGAAGTGAACCTCTGTGAATTCCTCCTTTGTCATTGAAATATGAAATGCACACACACTGTACAGCAAAATGAATAACCAGATAAAATGCTGCMACTGAGATGTCTAAAAACATGAGCTCTCTGTTCTATTCTGGAGCTTGTCAGGAGTCTATGGAGAATGTTGGAGTCAAACATGACATATAGAATCTGGATTTTTGGGTATTTGTGATGAAAATTTGAGTCTACCACAGTCTATTAATGTGCCAGTGATCATCAGCTAGTAATTGGATTCTCAAAAAAAAAGAGCAGGACTGGGAACTGATGGCCTGCAGAAACCCTGGTGAAGAAGGAGGGGAGCAAAGTATATGGACAGAGATAGCTTAGTGTAATTTTCACCTTTGAAATTTTAAGCTGCTTCCAAAGGTGATAAAGTAACCAAGCAAGAATTGGTGATGTCCCTACTGGGTCCAATACTGTTCAACATCTTCATTATTAACTTGGAGGGTGGATGTAGACTGTTGTGATGGTTTAACAGCAGCTGGGAATTATCTCCAAATAAGCCACTCCCCTTAGGGTGAGGGAGGGACAAAGGAGAGACTGTGAGTTGAGATAACAATTTACTGAAAGCAAACAGCAATGGAGTAAGAARCACACAGTGACAGCAGCAATACTAATAACAAAAGGATACAAAAAGAGACAGTGCTTTACACCCAAATGGCATTCACCACCTTGACTTAGCTCTGCCTGGCCACTGAGACAAAGACAAGATGGTGGGGGGGTGTTCCTGTGTCTTGACAATAACAGGGGTTATTCCAGAGACAAAGACAAGATGGCAGGGGGATGTACCTGCAGCTCAGCAGTGATGTTTGCTTATTTCTGAGGCAAAGGCAGGATGGTGGATGTTCCTGTGGCTCAGCAGTGACACAGGGCTGTTTCCAAGACAAGATGGCAGGACGATGTACTTGTGCCCAGTGCCACATGGCCTCTCAGCACTAGCACAAGATGGTGTGCCCTCCTGCAGCCAGGGTTTCCTGTCTCTGAGGCCAAGCCAAGAAAAACAATGAAGGATCAACCCTTAAAAAAGCTGGATCATCCCCATTGCACAGCGCCGCTGCTTTCTGCTCCGTTCTGCTGGTTCAATTCCACGCGCTGCCTCCCCTTCAGAGGGCTCCGCCGCGCTACACCCGCCTCTGCACGGCTCCATTCCCTTGGCTCCTCTTGTTTGAAGCCAAACCTAGCCAGGTTTGAAGCCTCAAGACAGTTCCTTACAAGGACTATCCTCTTGTCCAAAATTAAAACAAGAGCTTTGTCCCCAGTTGAAAAAGTACTTAATAAGGAGATCCACACTAATTTCTTTAAAATCTTCACTGCATCTTGAGAAAAATTATTACAGAATAAACAAATGGAAAGACAATTATCAAAATAATCAGTGTTCTCTACTAGTTTAAAGCATATTAATAAGGTTCCTGTGATGTTTTTCTTCTTAAAAATGACCTTTTGTTGCCCTTGTTAAATTTCCTGGTAACTGAATTACGTTCCAACTGTAAGTAATTTCTTTACCATAGTCCAGGTAACTCTTGTGGGTAGCTGGAGAACACCAGCAGAGGTGCTTAACATCGGACATTGGGGACAAGTGCTAAAACAGTGCTGGATTTTGCTACGCTTTGTTTTGGAAATTGGAACCTCGCCAATTTGTGAGAACACTCTAATTTTGGAATATAGCTATGAAAGCTGAGAGTCTGAGGCCTCTTATGGTCATTCTAAAAAGCTGGCAAAATACTCCACTAAATGTCTTGTAATATGAAAGACAAGCTCTCAAAGGGGGCTGGCAACAGATGGAGATTCATATCACAACAGATGATTTCTTTGAGCTCTTTAGTGACCTATTCAAAAAAACCACCAAAATAAATACAGGGGTGTGATATGGGTGAGTTCGAGTTTGTCAAGATGAAAGAAAACACATCAATTTTCTTAAATAGCACCTCAGAGCAGTTATTTTTCTTCTGAATATTCTTTCAGTACTCTGTCTTGCTACAATATGCTTTACAGTGTCTGTAGTTCTTTCTTGGTTTTAACAAGAAAATTAAAACATGTTAAAAAAGGAAACTTGATTAGACTCCGTTCCACTTACACAGAAATGGTTAAGAAGAAAAGAGCCAGAGCACATACTGATCTTATAGCTAAAGCCAAGAATAATTTTGCCTGTGACCTTCAGGATCCAATTCAGAGAGGCATAAAATGGTGCCCCTGGAGAGCACAGACATCCTATGGATTTGTAAGTGGTTTGGGTTGAATTTAGTCTGTGCGTACATTTTTTATTGTGCAAATTGAAGTAATCTCTTTTGAGAATAGGTCCATAAGCCCCTGCAGTCTTACCATGTATGTCTGTTCCCCCTTTTGCCCTCTCTGTCCTCAACTCACAGAGTTTTCTTGTCCTATTCAATTTGCCACCCAGAGACAGTGCACCTCTTGGCTGTTCAGTTCCTTGCCTCTGCGAAGTCACAGAAATGCCTTCTGAATATTTTGTTGAGGAGAAAACCTCTCTAGCAGAAAAGTGTTGTTAAGCAGTTCACTGCCTGGAGCACATGGAGCAGTTGCCCTGTCATACAACCTCTCTCCATGGCAGGAGAGGGGGTGTATGACTCCTGCCCCTGCTCACAATGCTAGGAGAGCATCATACTGCAGCACAGAAACAGGGATTTTCTTCTGTGCTCCAGGAGCTGAACTGACCCCAGGCAGCCTGCAAGCTCACTCAGGAACTCTGTCACAGCTCTGTCCAAGGCTCTCCACTGTAACAACAGTGATTCTTCTGATGCACAGAAGGGCTGTGCATTTGCTGTGGGTCAGCAGCAGGAGGATTAGTTGAACTATGTAGCCTGCCTGAGCATCTCCTGTGCTGTGTATAGTGAAACATAACTAAGCCTTTCTGGAGTTTAATCTACCACAGAGAGTGTAAASTATATACAGTTAATTTTCGTGGGCTGGGGTTTTTTTCTGGTTTGTGTCAGGAGATACAGAGTAGGTAGAAGAAAAAAATGCTAAGCACAAAATCTCCTCTTTTGAAAACAGCATCTTAGGGAACCCTCAGGTTTTCTTCTTTGTTTTCTTTCTGTGCATGCACCCTCCTACATTTACACCTGGTTTTGTGATAACTGGTACACTCAAAGTACTCAGCTATCTGGAAGGTGAATCCAATTTAAACCAGAATGAGCAAATTACGGGTGAAAAGACAAGTAAAATTATTTAATTGAAAGCCTTGTCAGAACCTACTGGAAAATTAAAGGGTGCAATTCATTCTTTCCATAAAATAATTCATATAATCATAAATAAATACCCTTTATCTGTCTCTCTCTTGTCATTACACTTTCCTGGTGAAAAGTTTGTTCGATAAGATGGGATGGATTTTCCCTTGTGCATGTAACAAAATCCATGGTAGAGTCTGGGTGTTAGAAGTCTGAGCCTAGTGATTTATGCACAMATAGACTATACAGCCTCTACACATATGTTGAGAAGAGATTCTAACATGCAGAAAGGGGGAAAAGGAGACTTACACGTGTTTGTGATAATTAAGTGGTGTTTAATTCTGAATCCAGGCCTTTTCATTTTTTATATAGCTGATTTAAAAATGTTAGCAGATATCTGGTCTTCTCACTGCTCAAAGATCAAATACAATTGTTGAGCACTATCAAAAAAACATTTTCCATGCAGCTTGAATCTTTGGAGACTTTACAAAGGGTAAGTGTGTGGAAATGAAAAAATGGGCTGTAATTGCTGTGGACTTTCATTTCAGCATTAGTTACATAAAACAGAAGCGTGTGCTTGTGTTGACAAAAATGAAAACTTCTTCTGCCAAACCTTTTGGCTCTTAAATTTAAAATTAACTACAGTATGATAGATGCTTACTATCTATGCTCAATGTGTTAAAGAGAACATAAAAACTGTTGTCTTTAGGAAAAAAGCCATAAAATTAAGTGCAAAAAAACATGCCTCCAAGAAATTTGGTACAGTTAAGTTTTGGTCCTCAATGCAGTGCAAACTTGGTTTTTGAATATTATGAACTTAAACTGGTTTGAGAGAAGTCAAGCTCAAGACAGTTAATTGTAAATATGTTTTTGTAGTTTGCCCCAATGGCTGATTCATTTTACAATATTTTTTACCTGGTACAATCTTCCAGTATAGATGAGGAAGAAATGGAAAACATGAAGATTTAAGGATATGCTACAACCATGTTTTAAGTCACTAGTACTGACAATAATATGAATCTTACTATACCTGATGATTCCACAGATCAGCTGGTGCTGTAGGAACTGGATAAAACTAAAGGACAGGCTAATCCAGAGTTCTTTCTCTGACACTGGCCAGAAGCAGATTTCTAGGAAAGATGTGGGAGCTGAGCAATGGCTGTCCCAGTCTGCAGCCATTGATCACTTGAGGACCACGTGAATCAGTCATGATGTCTGGCAATCCCTGCAGTCTCCCTTTGGCTCCCTCTCCATTTCAAGCATTCACTGAACTGTGCGACAGAGATTCGTAGCCTACCTGTCAGTTAGATGAAGAAGCTCCTCCTTTTTTTTTAAACTTCACTTCTTATTAGCTTTACTAGATACTCTGTTGTGCCTACACTGAAAACAGAGAACGAGAAATTGCTATCCACCTTCTTTGTGCCTCTCATGATTTACTGGGTGCATATTTTATTTCAAATGTCCCCTTACAGACTGAGGAGACCTGCTTTGCTCAACCATTATGTGGACACTGTCTCTTGTTTCTCTTCCTGTTCCTCTCTGCACCATAACATTTTCAGGTGAAAGAGGGGGCAGAGGGTGGAAAAATAAACTTGTGCAGTATTCAGCCTTTGTGGGAATACATGACAGAGGCAGAAAATAGTTGCAAAATTGTCACATGTGGATACATTGGTAAAATAAGAAAAAACTTGCATTGAACAATTACAAATTGCAAAGGTTGACATACTGGAACATCAAAGTATTTGAGATAAAGTCGTATTAAAGCATATTCTAGGAATAGGTTGATGCAGTTGTATTTTCAAAATGGGTTTTGATTATTCTTCAAAGTACTGTTTATTAAACCAAACTAGAACGGATCTAGATATATTGGTCTAGCAACAAACCAAAATTCCAAAACTAAAATTCCCCAAACAAATTCAACCCTTTTTCCTAAGCATAGATTAGTTTCAATAATGCCAATACCCATCAAACCTTATTATTTGCAACATAATCTTAAAAGCCTAAATGCTAAGCTAAATGTATGTAATGAACTCAAGAGGAGGTAGTGCAAAATTTAAACTAAAAAATTGAATAAATAAAAACAAATGCCTGGCAACTTTCTAAGCAAGGTCTTTTAAAGACAAAATACAGGTAGCAAACTGACAAATCCTAATCAGATAGTTCTGGTTTGCCCCATTTGCATTACATTATATTAGACAATCTGCAAGCTGCTAAATAGATTTCAGCTAATTATTCCTGGACCAGCTCTTTTTCAGGAAGAAAACCTTGATTTTATTGCTGTCTTTGTTAAATTAAAAATGCAGATGCCTGCTCTGTGAAGCATGCATTTGGTTCTTATTCACTTCTTAGGCATAGGTCTTTAAAAAGAAAACTTGGACAACTTGAGGATGGCACAGAGGCAGCATAGACCCTCTGAGTATTTAATGCTAATTCTTTATTTCTCTGAGTATTTAATGCTAAATATACATGTGTGCAAACCTGATAGATGAGTAGGTACACATTTTGTAATCCTAGATCTTCCTTTTTTTCCCCAAATGTAATCCTTAGTGTACATTCATTTTGCAGTTCTACTACTGAAAAAACTTAATCATGTGTACCACAGGCTGAACTGAAAGCTTAACTACACTAGGATTTTGTTTGGGTAGTCAAATACAATAGAAATCAACCCATCTTCTACATTCTCAAGTTAGCTATGATTTTAAATAGGAAGCAATTTCATAAATTAGGAAGTAACAGAACAGTAGTTTATCCTTGCTGACCATACAACTTCTTAGATTTAGATTTTAGAACATCTTTAATGTTCATAGTTGTCGTTCTGTCAAAATGAATGTCTAAATTTTTTATTCTGACTGCTTATTTTCACAGCCTTTGTACCCCTAATGTGTTAAATAAACACTTCTTGTCCAGCCACTGAACAAGCTAACACGCCAAATGATTTGTGGCTTTCCACCTGAAATGTTGCTCATGAAATTGGGATTTAATGCCTGCATGCTCACATGTGGTAAAAGAGTTTCATCTTAGATTGCCTACTGTGCCTCCAAGACTTCAGGAGCAGTCAAAGCTTCCAAAAATAGTCTGAGTAACAGGAATGCTTGCATGGTTTACACTAAGAAGTTTAACTTTTACCTTTATTAAAAATTAACATTGTTTCTCTGTCCATTTCTTTCTCCTTCTTTCACCCAGTGAAGTAGATGTGAATATCTCACTGCTGCTACAGCCACAGATACAACTTAATTAATTAGGTTACTCATATGTACCACAAATAAAAAAGCCAGCTCCTTCTGTAGTTTCTGGTTGAGGGAAACATGCAAGCAAAAATGCAGTAAATGTTGAAAATATCCTGAAACAAGATGGGACCAATTATCTTGCCACCATACTGTCATACTGAACGGAAGTGATCTTCCATAAATCACTTAGATTGGACTGCAAATTAAGTCCCAAGATCTGCCTTGGACTCCAAATAAACCCCCACACCTGTTGATCTTTTACACAAGAAAACTAGTCCTCCTTAGGCATGTCATAAGCATTACATTAAACCAATATTTTATTAATAAATTATCCAGTTCTGAATGATAAAAGTGTGAAAAAGTAGGATCCACACCAGTCTAATTCATTGAGGGGGACTTCTTGATAGAGCAAGCAAGCAACCTCTCTCACCTTCCCCTCCAAGATTTTAGCTGCATTTATTTAAAGAAGATGGTTTTAACTAACTTCAAACAAACTCTTGGTGACCTCAGCTGTGTTTTGAATCCCGAAATTCTCCCAGCTAGCTGCTGAATCGCCAGGGAACAAGACAGGGAGTGATGCAGCTGATACCACCACTACATCCAACCCAAGGGCAGCCACAATGCACAGTTTATGAAGCCTGCTCCAAACATGGAATGTGCAGCCAGTGGTATGTGCAGAATGAAGAACCACATTCATTCTGGCTGGTGAGGGTCAAACTGGGCAGGCACAAGCCCATGGTGTATGGAAAATAGCTGGGCAGACACTTTCATTTGTGCTGGCAGAGGAAAAAAAGGGGCTTTTAATAGCACAAATTTCTGTTTTGTAGAAGTAAGTGGCAGTAAATAAAAGGGTCTTTATTGCCTGGTGTTCACAGCTGACACAAAATAGACATYGCCTGTGCAAGCATTGATTTCAACTCAGTGTTGACTTCTCTGGGGTGTGCTGTGGAGAGAGGACTGAATCTGTCTTGCATGCTCTTCCTTAGGGGAAGCAGGATCCTCTTCCATTGCATTAACACTTGCAAAAAGTAGAGGAGCAAAGGACAATAAATAAACCTTTCCCAGTGCCAATGTAGAGTGAGTGCTAACAAAGGAAACACACTCATTTGGCCTTCTAAAAAAATTGCCTTCTATTTTAAACAGTACAATTGGCTTCAATTTTAAAATGGTGTTTGACTGCTCAGGATGCTGTTTCCTGCTGGATATGTGAGTGAGCTCACATGAAATTCTCATTGTTTTTATTACTCTGAAGCCATTGTAGTAAGTTCAGAGTATATTCTTTGGAGAAATGCATACTTAAAATAGATTTTGAATTTAAGAAAACTTGAATATATCTTCGGAATGTTTCATGCAGCTTTATCTAAGAATACTAAGTTTTCATAGTTTCAGTATGTAAATAATGTTTACAGAATCCCAGAATCAATAGGTTGGAAGATAGCTTCAATATCATCAAGTCCAACCCAGCCCTAACACCTCAGCTAAACCACGGCACCGAGCGCCACATCCAATATTTTTATAATCACATCCAGGGATGGTGACTCCACCATCTCCCCGGGGAGACAATTCCAGTACTTTATCTCTCTTTCCACAAAAATCTTTTTCCGAATATCCAACTTATATTTCCCTTGGCACAGCTTAAGACTCTGTCCTCTTGTTCTGTCAGTTGCTGCCTGGAGAAAGAGTTTAAGAACTGCACAAAATCTGGTTGCAAACTTCTTAACACATGAATTATGTAACATTGGTATTTATTAATTTCATATTCCAGGCAGATTTTTTACAGCTACTGGGAACTGCAGATGAGACTGTAAGCCAAGACAATCATTCTACTAACTCAGAGCTATTCCAAAATCAATCTGAGGCTCCTGATCTCCATTCACCCCTCAGCTCTTGGTTGCATTTCACCACACATTGAGTCTCTGTTTCCTGCAGTTGCTAAGCATCTGCATGAGGAGTGAAGCTGTCTCCTACCAGTTCACTCTCCAGCTTTACCCATGCAAGGCAGGTTGCCCTTTGAGTTTTGGAGCAGAGCTCACTGCTTTTCCAGCACATCTCAGCCAGGAAACAATAATTCCACATCAGGAATCCAGCTGCTCTCCCAAATGATACTGCACTGCATTACCATAAAGCCACAGGGCTGTTCAAAACACCCACTATCAGCCAACTTCCAGTCCCATGCCAGAGATCAGAAAGCAAGAGCACACTCAGCCTTTTCTGCTCTGTGCTTCCCGCAGTTCGCTCCCCCAGTTATGCTGGGGTCTGTCCACATCTGTTTTGCAGTACTCCTCTCATTGGCTTAATTGAACATGCTTCCCAATATCCCAGACAAACCACAAGGAACCATAGCATAARGCTAGCTAACAAAGAAAGGAGGAAATAAAGACAAAGAAATAGCAGCATTTTGGCAAAAATAAATCTTTATTTCTGCATCATGGAAATAAATATAAACTTTCTCTTTGCAGATGTTGCTAATTACATACACAAGTTTGATTTTATTTTTTTACTTAAAATATCTGCAGTCTTTACTCTAAATCTTTGACTTGCCCTTAGCAATGACTTTTTTTGGATTAAAGGAAGGATGTCAGTGAGAGCTTGGTTTTAGTGGGACCCAGAACAAACATACTCCCTTTAATAATTCATTCATTCTCTAATAATATCCTTTGGGGAGACTGGCTACTTCCACTGATTGTTTTAGTATTTATTCTAAACAATAGGCTTACCCACTTAACAAATTAGGTTAAACTTCAGAAGTAATCACTTGTCGGACGTTGTTTGGTGCTCATCTAAGATATGAAACAATACTTCTCTGTGTTGGAAAACTCTAGCACAGAGAAATCCTTTTGCTTCAGCTCTTTCATGTGCAGTGCTGCAGAAGTGCCTCAAGGACTTTCCAAAGCCTTTCTGAGAGCAAGCCACCAGAGACATTTGTTTGGATTCTGTCCATAGCTGAGCACAGTAAATAACAGTATTTATGTCCATTGTGACCTTGGCATCTCTGCAAGAGGTATGTTGTGGAGAACTGACCACTTTTCATCCAAGCAGTGTTGATCACAGCTATTGTAAAGGTTCATCCAGGAGATAATAGTTGTCAGCAGTACTGGTGGGAAGGAAAGGATAGAGAAATGGGTATGAAAAACATAGCTGGAGGCACTAATTTTAGCTATTGGAAAAGGTATGTTACAGAAAAAAAAAAAGGAGCCTCAGTTTCCTTCTAAAGTGTGTTATTTACAGAAAAGCAAAACGTGGCTTAAAGTAAGCAGAAGGTAAATATAATCCAGAAAGAAACACTGTCTGCATAGCATGTCACTGACCCGTGGGATACACCAGGGCGCCAGGTCAGTCAGCTGCTGGACATCCCTTCCCAGAGAGGCAAACCTGCTGTCTGTCCCTACATCTGGTAAACCTGACACATGGTGAGAGCCGCAACTTCTGTCTGCAGTTACCTCTGACACAGATGGTTTGCCATATGCAAGGGATCATGCAATCTCTCCTGCAAGCCTTAATACAACAAGCATCATTGAGTCCAAATGATAGCCTAGCACTGCCAGGTCAACCTGTAAACTGTGTCACTAAGAGCCACTTCTGACATTTCTTTTAAATACCTCCAGGTATTTAAGTGGTCCACCACTTCTCTGGGGAGCGTGTTCTGATCCGCCTCTTCATGGTGAAAGTTTTACTAATATCCAATGTATACCTCCCTTGGCACAACTCGAGGCCAAGAACTCCTCTTGTTCTGTCACTTTTACCTGGGAGAAGAGACCAACCCCCACCTCACTACAACCTCCTTTCAGATAACTGTAGAGAGTGATAAGGCCCCTCCTGAACCTCCTCTCCAGCCTAACAACCCTGGTTCCCTTGGCCACTCCTCACAAGTCCTGTGTTCCAGGCCCTTCCCCAGCTCTGTTGCCCTTCACTGGACACACTCCAGCACCTCAGTCTTTCTTCTATTGATAAGAAAAGAAAATGCTGAACACAGGATTTGAGGTGCAGCCCCACCAGTGCTGAGTACAGGGGCACAATCTCTTCCCTAGTCCTGCTGGCCACGCTTTTCTGGTACAATTACATGGGGTGGCTACATCCTAGAGCCAGTGCCTTTCCTGCCCACAACACAGAGGTCAAAGAGGAAGCTTGGGTCACAACTAATGTGACAAGGACACCACCTCCCACCTCTACCTTTGTTTTGTTTCCCAGGAGCATGCCAGCTGCGGGTGAGGCACTGGGTTCTCCTGGGGCAGCCTCTCCCAGCAGCGCTTTGCAGCAGAGCCTGGAGCAGAGGAGCTGCAGATGTTCACCCACCTGACTGTGCCAGCCATTGTCTCGTGCCTCAAGTTCCTGCAGACCAGCAATTAAGGCAGAAATCTGGAAAGCCACAGCGTGGTTAGCAGCTTCTGGTCATGGTGCTGATTGGATTAGGGAAGAGAGTGCTGTCTGGAAGGATACAGTACTGACTGCTCTGGGGATTTAAACTGATGCCCCTGCCAAAGGAAAATGAGTGTGGTGGCTGTGGTTTGCTTTCTGTTAACATTATCTTAGAGTTTATGTCCTATGGAAATTGGCATGGCTGGCAAATCCTGGGAGGGAGGCCCAAAACTGATTTAGCATGAAGTCTGAACTTTCTCTCACCCTTTGGAGCCCAGGTTTTTATACTCAGTGTCAACGTGAGACAAGGTAATGCAACGATGCTTCTCGTCCTGCATTTTCTTCCTGTCTTGTGTGAATGTCAGAAATCATGGAACATAGAGTTTTTTAATAAATCTACTAATCTTCTCATGGGAATAATTAAACCTTTTAAATGTGTATCCAGAAAAGAGGATCTCACATGTTAGAAAGTCAGATACAGAAATTTACTTTTTGGAAAATAACTCACAGGTAAAATGAGTTGGATAGAAGTAATTTGGTTTTTAAAGGTAAACTTTATGAGTTGAAAGTAATAGTCTGGTTTAGGGTCTTTTGTGTCAAAATACAAGAAAACGTAAATAATTTAGGGTCTAAGACATATATTGTTAGAAAAAAATAGCAGAGAAGTTAAAAAAATCTGTTATTCTGTAATGAAAGTCAGATTTCTTCTTATTTTACTTTACTTTTCTTTAAACAGTAAAGATTACTTAACAGACTTTATATATAGTTGGAAGAATATTTAGATTTCATTGGATTATTGAAGTATCCAGTTGTGCTGAAGCTATATGCAACCTAATATACATTGAGTTAGCTGTACTCATTTTTTGACATGATTAATCCATTCAAAAAGTTTTAATAGAGTGAATATTATAGGAGTAATTTTTTGCAATTGTCTAGTTGATAAAGTGTAGGTTTTTAAAAAATTTACCTTAATGTATGAGAAATTTTCAAAAGTCACTAATATCCTATTCTCAAAAGCAAACTGGATGCATAGCATAGATTACTAATAAAAAGAGAGAATGTCAATCTTTATATTGTTTAAAGGCACTTAAAACCATTTTCCTAATTGCTATTTTAAAATCCCCTACTAGCCAATCAAAGAAATTCAGAAACTTTAACTCTTTTGTACTATATGGTGTTTTGGAGATAAGAAAAATTTGCTCTGTACTTCAGTAGGCTGTAAAAGACATATTCAATACTACACCTTAAAAAGCAGCTCAGGAGGAAGAGTAACCTATTGAATCAGAGGAATTCTACCCCTGATTAACACTGAAGGAGTGTCTCTGTATAAGATATGTGTCTCTGTGTAAGGTGAAGAAGCACTGAATTACTAACACCTCCCAAATGCGGTGAAAGATTTGACTATTCTCCTAAACAAAGAGGTTGTATGAAAGGATTGGATGGATTGGAGAGTTTGAATTACTACAGATGGGCCCATCAAGGTGTATTTAGAGTTTCTACAGCCGGCTGACTGCACTCAATTGCRGCATTCATGTGAGATTTTAGGCTGAAAAATAAATTTCAGAGAGTGTGTAGCACTACAATTTGGGCTGATAAAAACTAGTGAGCTGCAATCCCTGCAGCTGGAGAGAGGCAACATAATTCAGAGTTAGTGGGCAGTTGTTGGCAGATTCCTTTTCTGTAGTCCTAGATAGGCAGGGGACATAGGCTTCCAAAACCAAGTTGCTGCAGATCCTGCAAAATTTGTTGAGCTCGTCTTAGAGCAGTGATTAAAAATGACACTAATTCACCGTCCTCTGAATACAGCTGAGTTTTAGGAACAGAATGCTTAGGGTTGGAAGGGACCTTAAAGATCACGTAGCCCCAACCCCTGCAGGGACATTTGCCACTAGACCACGTTGCTCAGTGCCCCATCCCACCTGGCCTTGAGCACTTCCAGTGATGGAGCATCCACAGCTTCTCTGGGCAACCTGTTTCAGTGCCTCATTACCCTCACAGTAAAGAATTTTTTCCTACCTAATACCTAATCTAAACCGAGATTTTTCAAGTAAAGGTGTCTCAAGAATGAAAGGTGGAAAGGAGAACCCAAAACCACACAGGTAACAGTGAAGAAAAAGGAGGAAGTCCTCCCTCCTTAAAATTTTGAAGTTATATAAGTAATCAGAAAAGATTTTTTTATCTCATATGTTATAAAATGAAATTTTCATAGATTAGACTGGCGATATATGTATGAAGATTAAATCTCTTCAAGTTTAAGCTTTCTTATCCCCAGTGTCCAAACTGCTGACAAGCTGGTCTGATAAACAATAGTCAGGAAGAAAAATCCCCTTTTATAATTTAAATATAAATAGTATTGAAAAACAGAGGGGATAAAATATACTACACATAAAGATGAAAATATATTTGAAATCTCACTGTCTTCTTATATATTCTCCATAATCTAGAAAGATGGTACCATGGTCTCACTAGCAGCAGCTGACAGCCAGGACAGACCATGGATGTTCTTTCCTTATCAATTTAACAGAAACAGTTAAATAGAAGATCAAAGAATCTCAGATGAGAAAAAAATAAAGAACCAAAAAACTGCAAGCCAAATCATAAAAATCCATTACATAAAATATGTAAGTAACAAAAAAGCGAGGAAAAATGTTTGAATTAACCCAACAACAGTCAGTGCAGAAAGTCAATTAGGAAAGCTTAATTGGTTGGTTTATTGTGGTGTATTGTGCAAGTAATAATTCATACTAAAACTCTTTGATTCGTAAAATTAAATTTGCAACAATGGTATAAATGTTAAATAGTTGTAAGAGGAAAACAGTTTGCAGTAAAATACATAAGGATTATTGTCTTAATTCAATATTATCTTAATTTACCAAACAATGCAAATTCACATAAAGGGACATATAGATGCAAATTTTTGCAGCTGTTAGACTGTGAAATACTGGCTGTTAACTTATTGCTTACCTTGTTGAAGACTACCATAAACAAAAAATACCATAGGTCATTCAGTGATGAATCTATTTCTCTTCATTTAGAAAAAGGCTGCAGAGAACAAAATCTCTATCAGAAGTTGAATCAATGTGACAGAAGATTCATAAAATGTATTACAGCAATATCTCCTTAGACATGATATCAGCTATCAGCTCCATGCAAAGCACGTGTACAGGACAAGAAACAGCTTGTGCTTTCAACCAACTGAATTAAATGTGAGTTTGTCCTAAAGCAACATTTCTCCAACTCTATGTTGTTAAAATCATATATATTTTTCTCTCTGGAAACAACTTAAAGATTGGGCTTATCCCACCTTACACCAGAGTACAGAATGAGCACTCATGCAGAATGAAGAAATTTTACAACTGTAATAACCAGCTATTCATGATTATTAATGTATTAGGACCATGACAGTAAATAATTATTGAGAAAAAGATTATCAAACTGAAAGGCAAATTATTTTGTCCTAGACTGTAACTTAATTCACAAAACTGCTAACAAATAGCTCCTTCTGCAGCAATATGACCCCATTACCTCTCAAAAGTCACCTAGCATATTCTTCAAAATTTTATATTTAACTTTTTAGCCTCAATGTCACATGGGGCAGCAGGCAATTTATTTCTCATACTCTCTTGATAGATTGCCAAATTAATCCATCTTAAACTAAAAAAAAACCCCAAAACCCATACACAGAAATATAGGCAAGGTTCAAACAATGAAGAACTTAATTCAACTTCTAAATCCACAAATTTTTAAATTAGTTCCGCAATGGGTTTGCATGTATCAAACACTATTCTTATTTGTTTTTTTAGAAATATTTTACACTGTTATTGTGGGTTAACCCCCTTTATTTTCAGGAAACCAAAGCCAATTCTGAATGAACCTGCCTGTGTGGCTAAGACCAGAGTTGAGACCAAGCATCAAGGCTTTTTTGGATAGAATGCACATTAAGAGAACATCATTTGCAGATGTTCTTTATCCAGTTAGATACCCTGGCTTTTCACTATCTCTGCTCACATGAGGCATGGCCAAAACAAACAAGTTGTCCTTTGCTCAGCAAAGTGCATCTGACGGTGCYGCGTGGATGGGAGGCCTCCAAAGCAAAGGTTCTCAGCATTCCAGCTGATTAGCTCTTCTAATTGGCTCTATCTCCTCCCATCCCAGCATCTTCTCACAATAAATCTAGCTAGGAAAAGATGCATAAAATTCAGTATAAAGGAAGCACCAAGGAGATGATGTGAAAGTAACATTTCTTTTCAAGCCRCATTCCTAGCATAGAAGGCTAGAGTTTATTTCCTCTTGGCAGATGTAGAATGTAAACAATCTTTCTCGGTCATCTTGCTGCTTGATCGTCTGTTTTTATGTGGTTTATACCCTGTCTCATCAAGAACAAGTATTAGGATGGAAAGCACAAGATGAAATAAACAAGCTGAGCTGTGCTGGTGCTCCTCAAAGTATTAAAGGCTCTCAAGGACAGCTCATATTCCCACCTAAGGCATCAGAACTGGGAGCAGAAGGAGAAGTCCTGTCAGGGATTTCTTGCTTTAGCATCTACATATACACCATATACACACTTCTAAAGATCATGCAGTAACTATCGGTCAAAGACTGTGTTACCACAAGATCCCAAGATATTGTCAATGCTTCATATTTCTTCCTATGGCAGCCAGTTTGTAACTTGGCCTTTATTACGTGCTTCTGTGGAGGTACAAATGGTCTCTGTATCCTTTCAGATTTAGCATCTGTGGCAGCTATCCACAACCACTAAGGCCTGAAGCTCTCGACCAATTCAATTACCTTTCCTCCTCTGTCTGTATGAAGGGCCAGAGCAAGCCATAGACTCTTTGAGAGACCTAGTCAATCCTTCAGATAAACTACAGAGTCTCCTGTATTTGGTGTTAAATTATCTGAGATTATTGCAATTTTGCCAAAGTATAGGTAACATTTAATACAGCTCCAGTTAAAGCTTCTAAAGTTAATGCTTCTTTAGTTAACTGAGGTTTCTTGGTTTTTTTTCAAGGAGATATAAAAGCCTTCCACTTTAGAACAAGCTCAGTTAAAGCAAACGTTACTATTAAACAATTGTGAAAAGGCTGAGCCAGTTTGATTCTCTAAAGCTCTTAATGCAAAATAAAAGCATGCTCTCAATAAAAGTTTGCAGCCCAGAAAGCTCAATTTCAAATAAAAGATGTACAGCAAGTATTTGTAAATGAAATATCTTCAACTTATTCAATATATTCCTTCAATTTATTTCCTAAGTTAAAAGGACACATTTTTTAACTTAAGAAAAGCAGAAGACAGATGCAATGATACACAAGCCATACAGGTGGTTCCTGTGAAAACTAGAGCAAACTTACCTCCACAGGAATCTCCACAGAGCAATATTACCAGRAATGAAATTTCCATGTGTCTTCCTTTTTAAAGCAATTTCCTTTAAACACATTATATACCCAATGYAATTTACCCTTGAATGTATCAGTCAATTACAGTAAATCTATTAAAACTAATRTTTATTTGGGAGAACAGGATTTTTCACTGAACTATGTCTTTGTTACATATATTACTAACAAGCATAATGATTGCAGATGACTTCAATATAAGGACTTAGGATTTTGCATTTTTCATTTCCTGTACCTCTCTTGTATTTTTCACTTGTTTATTTAGAAAGCTGATATACATAAATATTGAACGATTTAGCATGAAAAGTGAATCAACTTGAGTAATATCTAACTTTCAAAAAGATTAAACAGACTCATGGATTTTTTAAAGATTACTTCTATGTAGGGTATTTTATATATAGTTGCAGCTCAGTTTAAACAAAAATGCGACAATTCGTCTATAAAATTCCTTCCCCACATCATTGATTTTTTTAGTTTKCCTCATTTTCAGCATGCAGACAAGCAACAAGGATAAAGGAAGGGATGTTCAAAGTCTTTACAAAACAGAAACAGATATTTAGAAGTTTAAGTGTCAGACCAATGTCACAGAGCTGTTTACCATACTTATGCATTCAGTTCATGCAGCTTAGTAACTGTGAAGTGAGTACTTCACACAAAAAAAAAAAAAGACAAAAAGGAGAAAAAAAGGATAAATACTCTCTCTACTTCAGTTTTCAAGCTTGGGAGTTGGCATGACAACTCTAAGCAAGTAGTCAAGTCAGGCACTGACTGAGAGTAAGAAGCTGAAAGAAACCATCAAAACACATAAAAACCAGGAACACAGAGAACTTCTAGGAAAAAAGTTATAAAGTGTGGACATCACAGAGCTTTAGCRATGAGGGCACTATCACAAATATTGCAACTGTGTCCCTGCATTGCAGTAGGCAGAGTATCATATAGCTGAGGTGGTGACTAGCTGTTTCTCCAGCACATAAAAAGATTGTGCTACTCTAGGCAAAACTCCAGCTCTGCTGTGTGCCAACAGAAATAGCTGAGCAGGCTGCACAAGAGCAGCTTCACAGCGAAGGGCTAGTAGTGACACATAGAGAGCTTATTAATCTTCCTCTATTGTTGAACCAAGTTTAATTTCCAGAAAATACATATTTATATCTAAATAAAAGGAAAGAATTCAGAAGAGTGTAAAAAGTAAAAATATCTGACATATGTAAAAAAAGGGGAAGGAAAAAATAGAAGAAAAAACATTAAAAGAGAAAGTTTACTGAACAAGAGGAAATCTTYGTAACTATGGTAGGATAGACTATTCTGCATATTCCTCTGAAAATGTTTTTAGATGTTAGTTGTTATCACAATATTTTGACAGAATGAATTCTYTTCTATCTCTAACTGACATATGAGTTGGTATTAGAGCAATAACCCTAATTCACAACACTGTACACATAGCCTTGGATTGGCCTCAGAAACCATTCTCTTCTTAGGTAGTGGCATCACTGTCATGTGTGAGGACAGCTAATGATAAGCCAACAGGAAACTTATTCAGTCCCATATTTTGCAAATTTTCTTATCCAAGTACATTTTTAATAACCCATTTAAATCAAAATAATCACCTAAAGTTGTTTGCACACGATTACAATCTTGTTTCTTGCTTTTTTTCCCCCAAGAAACTTAGTCATTATTGCATGTTTGTCCATTGATCAAAATCTGCATATTTTTATTCCACTTCTTACAATACATGCATTTTAAATACAGACATAGCTTTAGAATAATTTCTATTATATTCTTTAGCCTAGAAACTATTCTTTTTATGCCAGAACCAGGCCTTCTAAATAGGAGCAAGACCAGAGACTCTTACTTTTACTAAGACAGGGGACAAACTGACCTCACCACCACTGACTTTGCCTACATGGGATGCCTAAAGCTGAAGGAGTCCAAGCATCCTACTTTGTGTTTATTCTACTAGTGGACTTGACAACCCTGAAATGGAAAAAGAAAAGAATTTTCATGGAGATGGGGAAGTTTGAAAGATTCTCTCATATGACATAAAAGTTCACAGCCTTAATGGCCAAGTGGCAAATGATGGGAATTCTTAGATTCCTTCTGCTTCAGATATTTCTTTCCTAAGCTATAAATGCAATTATTCTTKTGGTTTGGGTTTAGTAGTTTTAACTTTCAAAATTTTTATAGAAATAAATTTAAAATATCTATGATATTCACAATTTCTTATGACCTAAGAGAAAATTTCACTGTTCATTATTAGCAGGAAAAGAGAATGATCATCTCCCAAAAGTGTAACACTTCTTGTACACACAAATTAAATTTCATGTGATATTTCAAGTATGAAAATAACAAGTAACAGCCCATGGAGGAAGGTTTTATTTACTTCATAGAACTGTAAAATGGTTATGGTTGGAAGGGACCTTAAGGATCATCAAGTTCCAACCCCAATGCCATGGGCAGGGACACTTTCMACTAGACCAGGTTGCTCAGAGCCCCATCCAACCTGGCCTTGAACACTTCCTTGGATGGGGAGTCCACAGCCWCTCTGGGCCACTTCTTTCAGTGCCTCATCAGCYTTACAGTAAAGAATTTTTTCATAATACCTGATCTAAACCAAGATTTTTCAAATAAAGGTGACTCAAGAAGACAAGGTGGAGAGGAGAAACCCAAAACACAAAGCTGTTCTTAACACAGGAACACTGAAGAAGAAAGTCCTCCCTCCTTAAATTTTTGAAGTGATGCAAGAAATCAGATAAGTTTGGTTTTTTTTTTACTTTACAATGGTTTAAAGCTGCTTAGTCTTTTATTAGCAACTTTAATGGTGTTCTTAAACAATTGATAGTATACATAATGTRTATATTTAATACATGCTTTCACTGTAATTCCTGCTGAATGCTAAACCTCTTGTATCACAGCTATTATATAGGATGAAATCCCCAGGAATTCTAAATGAATGACTTCCTTCAGATACACTTTTATTCTACAGAATGAACAAAACGRAAGTTTTAACTGAAAAGTTGCGATTTTTCTGCACCTTTCTTACTATATTTCAACCCTTGAACATGGTAATACTACCTAATATTACCATTGGGGAAAAATATTAATTTTGTTGAATATATTTCATTTTTATTGTAATTTRGCCTCATACATAACTCAATCTCTCCAGGTTATAGAAGATTTTTAAATATTTACAGGAGGGATTGAGTAAAAATGTAGCATCCTGATGCGCCAGCACTTCAACTCATGTAAGGAAAAGCCTGTAATGGTATTGCAAATAAGGCCAACTGAAGGTCTGGCCCAAAATGTAGTGTATATTCAGCTTAAGAGAGAAGTCACTGAGGCAGAAAAGTCTTTAAAATTCAAATATTCTGGGCTGACTGCACTTTCCTGTACGAAAAGTACATGTATGTTATAGTAAAGGCTCAAGTGTGTWATTTCATTTGAGATTCTAGCTAAATAAGTATTTTTTTAAAGACAGTCTCCGTCCATTTAGACTGGACAGCACTGGGCAGTGTTACACAAGTTCCTTGGTGTCACTACTGTTTACTTTCTTCTCTCACATAGCCTGTACAATCAACATTAGGTCAGCTATTAATAAGCCATTGCAGTATAAAAATATTTATTAAATACCAAGGAAAATCAAATAATCAATTTACAGTAAGAAACAACAGAGCAGAATGATGGAATTCCTCAACAAGTAACCTGAAAATATCAACAAAAATATAAATCTACAAGATTGTCCCATTAAGTTGTAGCTCTCCTTTCTGCCTCTATTTGCTTCCTCTGCCTCTGAAGCCAATTTCTGAACCTGCTTTGATTGAGAATGAGATATCTGTTACATACTAAATTTGCAGTGATCCTATAGATTACAGTTAACAAGCASTCCATCACAAATGTGGTTTCTATTAAGTTTTATTACTTTCAGGATGTTAATTTTGGTACAGGGTTATTTTGGTAATTTTGTGCAAAACCCCTATCCATGATGTAAAACAAACGGTGGTGGGGAGGTGGAAAAAAATCCAAGTGAGCTAAAGCAACACTGCTAGAACAGTGCTGGTGCAGCTATCTAAATATCCAGCATTAATCTGAGATAAGGATTTTTTGGAGAATTTTACAATGATTAATTGAACAAGACTAGGCAGAAGCCCTATCAAGACTCTTCAACACTATTCATATTATACAAGGCTACAGAGATAAAAAACTATATTATACATGACTATAGAAATTAATATTCTAAATCCAGTGTGCTACATGAGAAATATGTAAGAGTTCTTAAGGAAAGAAAACCCTTACTTTAGAATATAACCCCAATCCAGTGTCCAAGTAACTTCAGACTTCACAGAAGATTGTTAATTTCAAACTGGATCATCAGTTATCGTGTGAAACCTGGAAAAAACCAGCATGGTTCTTCACAATCTGATATGGAAAACAAAATGGGTTACTTATTTATTTAGATCTTTTATTCTRTGATTCTAAAATTTAAACATCTTAAGAAATTTCAGAATTTAGAAACCATGCCCTTAAACCTTGTCAGAATTTATGTACATCTATAYTTCCATATGTTCTGATCTTTATGAAGGAAGCAGGGATCTTGGCTTAGTGGCATGGAAATTCTAAGCCTTGAAGAAGTGGCTATGAGCAGGACATGAAAGTCAAATTATACAGGAGATACGGACTGGAAGAGTTAAGGAGAAAAAGCATTTTTGGAGTCCAAATACTTACATGCTTCCATGGAGTAGCTGTTTCTATCTTTGTCTCTATCACAGATCAACCCACAACCCCCACAACTTTAGAATCCTTTATTTGATGACTGCATAATTTGAAACATCTGGAAAGCCTGATTTTCAAAAGGAGTGCCTCTAAATTAGAGGTGGAAGTTCAGTTAGCAGAAGCCAAATACTAAATATTTAAATACTACATAAATGATGACTATAAACCAGGTGATGAGACTCTCAATTTAGACATTCAAAAATTATTGAGCTCTCAGTTAACCACCCAAAAAATAAAAGTAATTCTTGTCTTGTGAGCTCTCAGTTAACCACCCAAAAAATAAAAGTAATTCTTGTCTTGTCAGCATGTTTTTAAGGTAAGACCTCTTACTTACAGATGTTAAAACTATAGACATGCCCATTAAATCAGCCTATATATCCTGTCCTCCTACCAAAACTGCTGTAACACTCATCATCCTTATTTCTCTCCCTGCCTACATTCTCTCTTCACCACATTCTTTTTGGGGATTATGAATTAYTTTTTTCCTTAGATTATTTAATTGTTTAAGTAGTTGTGATCTCTGACCCTACCCTCCAATATCTGCACCTCTTCCTCTGTGCAGAATTGCCAGTAAATTAAATAAACATTTTCTGTTCCATCATCCAGATTTTTAATGCACAGCAGAGGATAAATTCATGAAGAACTAAAACTGATAAACCTGACAAGTTATAAAGCAACTATAGATCAACACAGATCAGTTTTGTCTTCCAGCCACATTTATTCCCACTTCAGAATATTATCATCTAGCCTATGTGCTCCAAGACCCTGAGAATATCAGAGTACCTTCTTATTTATGTTAGGTGTTCTTACAGCTYTTTTATCACCAGCTCTCTACATTAAACTACATGTCATAGCAAGCCTTTCTTTTGTCTACAATTCCAGACAATATCATATACTCTTATTTGGAACTAACTGGAACACATTCAGCYAAAGTAACATGTAACTCAGCAGTATGGAGTATCACAGAATATTACAAATAAATCAGCCATTTTAAACAAGTCTCAGCTACAGCGTGAACAACAGCTTTGATCCAGTATCACATTTCACCATGTGGTATTAAGTACTGTGCAATCAAAATGCAAATATTTATAAAAATAAAAGAATAGAAGGTCCACAATGCTTTTGCTTCCACTTCAATTTTCTAGGTCCCCTCCTTTTAATTAGAAATGTTTTGAAAAACTCTACAAACACTTTATCAAGGTTCTTACACAAATTAAGTGGCTGCACAGAACAGCTCTCAATGCAGGATTAAAAAAAAATGTGTGTGTCTGCCTCAAAGGCTCTTTTCTACAGTGTTAAGACAAAATGTTTGTTTCCCCTACTAAACACACATATGTCCACAGGTCAATTTATGTATAAATGCTCAGTGTTTAAGATGGAAGGGTTATATAGCACTGCCTTACTGCCCATATTCATTAAAAACCATGATTGGTACCACATACCACCAAATACAGCAAAAATGTGGTATTAAGAAAAAGTGACAAAATCTTAGCCATTTTTCAATTAAATCTAGAGTTTTCAATGTTTATATATGACAAAAATGTACAAGTTAGTGAAGGGGGTTGAATGAAATGCCCTTAAGTGATTTCAAAGTGAGCATAATGTTAAGCATATGAAACTCTCTTCAGGCATTAAACAGATTTCATCTGGAGTTGATGTAGATTTCTATCACTCATATCCAATAAAGAGTAATTAAAAAAGAGATGAGACAGATTGGCATCTGGGAATCAAGGGAATCAAGAGCCTATCATCTCTCTATGGCAGCTTTAACCAGCTTGGACTGTTTATCACAGCAAAAGAGCCTGAAGAGACAGGACTGGGCTTTCCATAAATAYCACAACAATAAATGCCAAAGATAAGTAAAGGTTGTTGTTTTTTTTTTTAATTAAAGGGTAATTTAGACCCTCAGGAAGAAATGCATACTAAGTAGGAAGAAGTTATATCAGAAATTGGAAGGTTGCCTATTAGAACCAGAATGTTCTCATTCTTCCAGTATAAGCAAAAGGAGCAAAAAACACTGAAATAATTTCTCAAAAGGATGTGAACAAACTCATATGACACACTTTGACAGCACATGACTGAAACTGATGACCCAGTCAGTCTTTCTAACCAAAACTTTGCCATGCTTAAATGATTTCTTAAAAACCATCTAGGASTTGAGGTCAGATATTTATTTATGAAAACATACAAGCACATGGGTCTAATAATGTCTAAGGTAGGCTGAGTCACCTTAGTGACTCCAGTGACTCCTTGGTGACTCCAGTTCAGGGGCTAGTACAGAGTTTTCAGTTATTTAAAACTATTTAGGTGGGGAGAAAATATTGATGACAATTTTTTGATACAGATAACTGACAGGCTAAGTAGGTGCTCTGTTGGACCTGCTTCCATGAAGAAGCAAGAACCAGTTGGGGTTGTGAAAGYTGGGGAAAACCTTAGCTGCAATGACTACAGAGTTTAAAATCCTGAGTCAAGTGAGCAAGATAAATTCTAAAAATTACTATCCTGGCATTTAAGAAGGCAGATCTTGCCTCATTCAGGGACCTGTATGGCAGGACACRTGCAATACTTCCATGAAGGACAACAGGGCCAAGAACAGCTGCATKATTTTCAAGGGTAGCATAATCAAAGCACAAGAATGGTCCTTCCTGACAYTCAGGAAAACAAGCAAGGATGGCAGAAGACCACAGGAGATGGACAATGCAACAGACTACTTGAATTGAGAGAGACACTGTCTGAGCAGGGAGACATGTAGACATGAGAGCCAAAGCTCAGAAGAAGCCAAAACTACCTAGAGATATGAAAACAAAAAATAAGGAAGGCTTCAGTACCAGCAGCAAAAAAAACCACAAAACAACAACAACAAAAAACCCCCACCAAACTAAAGAAGAGTTGAGACCACTGCTTAACAGGGCAGTGGATCTAGTGATAAATGAAATGGAAAAGTCTGAGGTATTAAATGCAAATTTTTTCTTAGATATCCTTGCTTCTTCATGTCAGTAGCAGAGTCTGTAGGAGTAAAGCMTTGCCCACAACAATGATCAAATCAGAAACCACTGAAGCTAATTGTGTATATACAAGTCCTAGACAGGMCCATCAATTGTGTTGGTTGGCTGATTGCATTGCAAGGCTGCTCTCCACAGTCTTCAAAAGATTATGGGAATTGTGGGGGGTGCCTATGACTGGAAAAAGGCCATCTTCAAGGAAAACAATGAGGAACCAGGCTACCACATGCCACTCAGCCTTGCCTCTGCTTTTAGGAGGGTTCTGGAGTAAGCCTTCTGGGATGTCATTTCTGAGCACATAAAGGACCAAAAGGTGAATGAAAACACMCAGTGTGGATTCACTGAGGATAAACTGAGTCTAACCAACCTAAATGTCTTTGGTGATAATATCACTAAGGGTGAGTGGGCAAAGGATGAGTAATACATGATGTTTACTTTGATTTTAGCAAAGCCATCAATAGTGTCCTGTAATATCACTACAGCAACATTGGTGAGACACAGGCTAAGTAAGTGGATAAAGAAGACGGAAAATCAGTTGGATTCTCATACAAATTGTGTTCTGATCAGTAATACTAACTAGCAGCCAGTTACTATTGTCATGCCTCACATATCAAAAGTGGGTCTTGATCCACTCTTTAACATAATTTAATTCTCTTTCACATCCTTATTAAAAAGCAATAGAATGGGACAGAGTGCACATCCTGCAGCATCATGGATGATAAGGCATGAGGGAGTGCCCAACAGGYTGGAGGGCAAGGGTGATCTTCAGAGTGACCTCAAGTGACTGGAGGAGAGAGAAAACTGAATGCTCTTGAAACTGAACAAAGGCAAATGCAAATTCATTGAACAGCGTATTTGACTTCTGAATATCTCCAAGCATGGAGACTCCACAGCTCCCTGGGGAAGCCTGTGCCAGTGCTCCATCATTCTCATAGTGCAGAAGAGGWTCTTGATGTTCATACAGAGCCTCCAGTTTAAGCCCWCTGCCTCTSGTCCTGTTACTGGGCACTACGAAAAAGCAGCTGGATCCATCCCCTCTGCACCTTACCTTCAAGTATTACCATACCTTGATGAGATCCCCCTGAACCCTCTCTTCTCTAGTCTAAACTTCCAGCATTCTCAGCCTGTCCTYGTACAATGGATGTTCCAGTCCCTTAATCATCATTGTGGCCTTAGGATTTTTGGTTGCCCCAATACAAAAACAAGAGCACTGATCCATGGAAGAAAGTACAGTGGAAGCCCACAAACAGTCATGACACTGAAGCTCCCAAGAGTATGAGGAGTGACTTAAAGAAAAGGATTTTTTTAGTTGTAAGAGAGCTCTGCTGTCTTCAGCTAGCCAGTGGGAGACACCATGATTATCCACCCCTGGAGAATTGTCAGAGCCCTGAGCAACCAGATCTAGTTGGAAGGCTGGATTAAGTGGCACTGAGCAATCCCTTCTAACCTGATGCAGGAAAATTGCATCAAACAGTGAGTGTTTTCTATTTTTCTGCATGTCTAACAGAATGTTTTACCAATTAGTAATAGACGTACTGATGTAAGTGRCMTTTTGYTTAGGGATTTTCTTCTACAGACTCTCCAAATTATGGGATGATAGGAACAGAATAGAATATCTATCACACTAAAAACATGTCAAGGGTATTAACCACTATGAAAGAGATTGCCATATGCACACAYATCCTTTTATGGAGAAAGAGAAGAAGAAAATGTTTGCAAGAACACTTGCCTGATTTGTTACCCCATTATGGAAAACTGGTCTAACAATACTGCAAAGATTGGATATAAAAACAGATAGATAACCATGTGAAAGACTTGCAGACACTRCAACAGCTAATTGGCCCTGCATAAGCTACATATGCATTTGTTTTACATAAATTACACCACTCTTATCGTGACACGAGTAGGGCTCTCTCCTTTCTTACCATCACTGATGCTGAACCATACAAAAACTATGCACTTCCACTAAGGAGTTTCTCCCTCAGGAAAGAAGTGTTGGATAAAGCCAAATAAGTCAGCTAAATAAACTTTTGCAAGTATGATTCAGTGAATCTCGCCTCTCTAAGTGATACATACTGGCAGACATCACTGCACAGAAGTACACAGACACCTAACTCTCCGTTTATTGTTATGAAATGATRATACTACAGTAACATCATCCACTGCTTGATTTGCATTTAAGTGTATAGATTGAGCTAGCTGATTTTCACTTGCAGAGAGAACATGTGAATACAGCATACCTGAGGATACAGCTACAACTGGTTTCACACAGTTCAGRCAGGGATACTCCAAAAATCAGATTTGAAATTATTTGGCAGGTAAACTGATATGCACAAAGGAAGCAATTGCTGTATTCAACACAAAGTCCTGGAACCGCCTGCCCAGAGGAAGTCAGGGGCAAATTCTACACTATACAAAATCCAGTGGGGTTTCATTGCTTGACAAAGCCCGCACACAATGGTACATGCATGTCTAGACTGGTATCATATGTCAAAAAACCAAAAATGCTTTACTCAGATGTTTATTCTGAAAAAATCAAAGATATTTGCAGCAGAGTTTTGTARGACACAGACTTCTATATATGATAGGAGCAGATATCTATAAAACATCTGGTAGATTTCATCCTGTGGAGCTGAATTGGCCKGCAATATTAACTGCTGGCCTGAGAGTCATGCTTTATTCCTGAAGGACTGGATGCAGCTAGTGACATTTCATTACACACAAACCATGGTATCAGGAAAAGGTTTATTTAAAATTTTAAATATTCACAGTAAGCACATCCAACCCAAATTACACAATATAGGTGAACTGTTTGTGCAATTCTGAAGAAAAAAAATAGTGCTTTTGGCACTAGAATTCTGCTATTTTTCATACACTATAGTATTTGCATCACATATATATATATTTTTCCACTGACATATGCAATATCAAAAAACTGGTGACCACTTAAAAAGTGTTTTAATTCATGGGCTGTAGGAGCCACTAAAAAAGATGGTGTATAAACCAGTTTTGTTAATACTTCACGATGCTCCTCAAGAATTTTATCTCTTTGAAAAGCAAAAATAACTGTAAAAGGATAGATTCATACAGTGACATTTCATCAGCTAAAGATCAGGAATGGTGTGGTATCTTCATTTTTCTTTGTTCTTACTTCAGGGGAACTTGGCATGACCTGTGGAGTAATGTTGTATACAACAACTTCCCATGACACTGTAAGTCAAATAACTTAACTTTAAAGTTCTTATATTGTAACCAACTAAACATGCGGCTGTATCAACTTACAGAAACTTTATCCATTTAAAGAGAAATTCTGACACTAAGGTTGAATAAAATTTCTATGAAGCCAGTTTGGTGAGAAAGTTCAAAGCTGACACTTCTAGAAACATTTTTTACAAGTCCAGATGAAAATATTTGCGATGTGCAGTGGGCAGAAAAATTGCACAGACCAGACAAAATATTCCTCTTTTGACATTTAGCTACAGACAATTAGTTACCATTCCTGGCAACTACATAAATCTATCAGATACCAGCCCTTAAACTTACCAGTTCAGYACCAGTTCTCTTATTCTGGAGTCAAGAAATATTAATTTTATTTAATGGAAGTTCCTCATGTGGGCATTGTCACAGTCAGACCATGCTGGGATAGGCTACATTGAGCATGCTGCTGATTTCACTCCATTTTGCATTCTGCCTACAAACRTGTCCACTTTCAATCACCAGTCCTCTCACCAGTGCCTAAAAATATCTCCTGAAAAAAAAAACAAACCAAAAAAAGAAAACCAGAGGTATTAGGTATAACAAACATATGGTTACCATTTAGCTAGGAAACAATACCTTATTTAAGGTCAGTTTTCTCATAATTATCATAGGAATAGACATGTCTCMGTGGAAAGATGGTATTTCTGATCTCACTATTTTTTCTTGGCCCTTCAAAGTCCTCAGACTTCAAATCTTAACCATGAAGGTGTATTTTAAGGTAAACTTTAAAGCTTTTAAGAACACRTTACTTCTAATTCTCCCTCTACCCATTTTTTCAATAGGTGGATTTAAGCTTTTGTAGGTTGGGGTATAAAAAGATTACTACTTCTCAACCATGCATTAAAATTTTATTGTCTGCTTGGATAAGGAAACAAGAACTACAGCAATGGGAAAGTTCCTCTTCCAAAATAAGAAAACAAACGTGGCATCTTTCATCTCAACAACTGTGTTTCTAATGTATTTTGAATATTAAACTTCCTACATGAATTAATAAAAAAAAAAAAGAAAAAAATCCATTGCAATTGTCTATTTTGTTTCTGGTATAAAATATTTTCAGTGTGAGAACAAGCGTGTGATGAATTGTCTTCCGAAGAATCACGAGTTCATTTTTTTTAAATTCCTGCCACTTATAATTTCCCAAACACAGTTAAAATAATCATAATGGCTAAGTTTCAGCAGGCATAAATCAAAAGCAATACATAAGACAAAAACTCACTYAAATGTTTAGTATGTGCAATGACATATGACTAGAAAAAGATCTATGGTGCTTCTACACGAAGGGCAGTTAATAAATTGCCCTTATAAGCTTAACCATGTTTCAAAAGAATAACCCAAAGGAACAGAAAATAAGCATATCATTATACAGAATGGTTTAATGGGTTTCCAAAATTCCACTATTTAAAGTACACCCCAGTTAAGCAAATGTGTCATTAGTCAGTCTTTGCTCATAATTAAAGAAAAATTTCAGAGACAGGATGCYTTTCCCTGAATCATGGGGGCTTCAGAAACAAGGAAAGAAGTATGGAATCTTTGCAGGAGAAAAGTGTACATCTACTTTTTTCCCCTGAATATCAGACATGATGTGATGTATTGAAAAGAAAAAGCTGAAAAGTGAAAAAATAGTCAATGAGGAAGAGACTGAGATAAAAATGTCTGAATTCTTAACCCATGGTCATTCRAATCATGAATAAATGCTGCTTTCTGAGTAACCTAGAAAATTAATAAAAAAGGCTAGCAAAAAGTTCTTTTTGTGAAACTTATTCAGACTGATTTCCAGAAAAAAYATCTTACTAATCAAGCATGTTCAAAATACAGCAGTTACAAATAATTTAAACAAACTTTCTAACTCATTCAAGAATTAAACAAGCCTCTTGAGTCCACATTCAGRAAACATCAACAATTTAGGACACAAATTTAAAACAAGGTAAGCTAAGAATAGGCCTGTTTGATGGCAAGGTTTCTTCAGACCCARTCAGAGTTAGATCAAAGCAACGTGAAAGAAGACAACAGGGCCTGACCACAAAGTACCACTCGTGCTACCTGCTCATGTTGACATGGCCACTAAAACAAAGCTCCCACAAAAGCTATCTAACACCTTTTGGTAAGGGAAAGAAGCAGGGTTTGTGCACAGGTCTTTAGTCCAGAAATGTATTCCAAGCGTGTGCAGTTGCATACAACTTCATGTATAATCAGTTTCCAACATATTTATTAGATTTGCAACACAGTAGTCAGGTCATTACCTTCTTTCCCTCATCATCCCTGGATATCTTATGTACCTAAGTATTTAGGCATTTCCTCTTGCCCTTAGGCACTTATTTACTCGATTGGCGACATCTTAGAAAAACAMAAAATGTCAAAGGGAAAGGCAAGTCATTGAAAGGATGGGTACCCGTTATGTTTCGTTTTCAGTATGCTTTCCAAYACCTTCCTTTTGCTCTGAATTTGTGTCTTGCTGAGCAAGAAGAATCTTTAAAACGGGAATTTCTGAAGAACATCTGGATCATTCCGACGAGCCCCTCATGRAGCTGGAGCCATGTTCAATTGCATCCTCACTGGCAGCGTTTTCGGGAACCTAGTGGGCAGGACGGTGCAGAGAAAGAATGAAAATTCATTCCTTTATGTACTACAGGAGGTTTAGTCCTCTGATTGCCGTTTGCTCAACACAAAGAAAAGTCCTCAATCCGTGGTAAACCGTAACTATTGCTTTTGGCAGGTTTCTAAATACAAGGGGAAAAAAAAGAAAAAAAGAGCTGGGGTGGGCAGACGACGTCTAGTTTACTTCTGCTCCCCTCCCCCTCCCCGATGAGCAGCTTTATCTGCAGCCCATGTGGCTGGGAGGCAGCCACAGCCGGTTCCAATTCCTACTTTCCCACTCTGCGCCCCTGCTCGCTGCCGGGGCTGAGCCGAGCCAGGACCGGCCGCGGGCTTCCTCCCCCCGCCCCCCCGCCGCGCCGTCCTCCCTCTCCCCCGCTCCATCCGATCCTCCGGTCCCCCAGGGCACAGTGTGGGAAGTACGAATTTCCGCTGAGTTTTCTCGGCAACTTTCGGAGCTCGTCTTTCTCCCGCTCCCCGCTCCGCCCGCCGCCTCCCTGCGTCCCCTCCCCGCCCGTCCCCTCCGCCCCCGGGAGCGCCGGCCGAGCAGCCACCCCGCTCCGCTCCGCGCCCGCCCCCCGCGGCAGCGCCGGCTCCGCCACCGCCGCCCCGCAACCCGAGGGCCGCGAGGGGCGGCAGAGCCCGGGCGGCGGCCCCGGCAGCGCTCCCGGCCGAGCCCATGGTGCCGGGCACCGCGACCTGCAGCCGCCGCGCCTGCCTGCCCGGTGCGGAGCTCAGCCCGGCGCGGAGCAGAGGAGGGGCCCATTAGCAGCCGCGGAGGAGGAGGCGGAGGGGATGCCGGAGAGACACAAAGCCGGCGGGGGAAGCAGCCCACGGCTCGTCCCGGGATGGGGGCGCCGCGCCGGGTCCGCCTGATGCTGCTGCCGCGGGTGCTCTGGGGCTCCGTCCCCCTCATCCTCCTGCTGCTGCTGCCCGCGGCCGAGCCCATCTGCCCCGAGCCATGCGACTGCCAGCAGCACCAGCACCTCCTCTGCACCAACCGGGGCCTGCGCTCCGTGCCCAAGACTGCCGAGCCGCAGGATATCCTCACCTACAGCCTCGGGGGCAACTTCATCGCCAACATCTCCGCCTTCGACTTCCACCGCCTGGCAGGGCTSCAGCGCCTGGACCTGCAGTACAACCGGATCCGCTCGCTGCACCCCAAGGCCTTTGAGCGCCTGGAGCGGCTGGAGGAGCTTTACCTGGGCAACAACCTGCTGCCAGCGCTGGCCCCTGGCACGCTCAGCACCCTGGCCAAGCTGCGCATCCTCTACGTGAACGCCAACGAGATCGGCCGTCTCAGCGCTGCCTCCTTCTCTGGCCTCGACAGCCTTGTCAAGCTGCGGCTGGATGGCAACGAGCTGGGCTCACTGGGCGATTCCACTTTCTCAGGGCTGCCAAACTTACTCTATCTGCACCTGGAGTCCAACCGCATCCGCTGGCTGAGTCGCGGTGCCTTCACTGGCCTGGCCAAGTTGCGCTTCCTCGACCTCTCAGGGAACCAGCAGAGCTCCCTTCGCCACCCAGACATCTTTGGGCCGCTGCGCTCCCTTCACACCCTGCTGCTGGCCAGCAACAGCCTGCGGCAGCTGACAGGGGGGCTCTTCCAGCACCTGCCTGGCCTGGCAAAGCTCTCACTCAGCGGCAACCGACTGTCTCACCTGGCCCCGGATGCTTTCAGGGGGCTGGGCTCGCTGAAGGAGCTGCGCCTGGAGGGGAACCTGCTGAGCCACCTACCTGCCACCCTACTGGAGCCGCTGGACAGCCTGGAGGCACTGGATCTGAGCCGCAACGCACTGACCGCCCTGCACCCGGCCGCCTTCCGCCGCCTCGGCCGCTTGCGGGAGCTCAGCCTGCGGGACAACGCACTGGCCACGCTCCCCGGCGAGCTCTTCGCCTCCAGCCTGGCCCTCTACCGCCTGGAGCTGGAGGGGAATGCCTGGAGCTGCGACTGCCGCCTTCGCGGCCTCAAGCGCTGGCTGGCGGCCTGGCACTCCCAGGGCCGCCTGCTCACCGTCTTCGTGCAGTGCCACCTGCCACCCGCCCTGGCCGGCAAGTACCTCGACTACCTGCAGGATGCCCAGCTGCCGCTGCCGCAGGACGGCGGCCCCTGCCCCGATGGTGCCTCTCCCTCCCCGCCATCCCCCRAGGGACTTGGCGGCAACAGCAGTGCAGCGGGGCTGCCCCCAGGACCACCGCCGGCCGCCTCCACCGCCCGCCTGATGCTGGGGGTGCCCATAGCCGCCAGCCCCACGCCAGCACCGCTGCCCAGTGCCGCGGCGTGGCCCCGACGGGCCGGTGCCGCCGGGGTCCCGCCGCTGGTGTCCGACCCGTGCGACTTCAACAAGCTGTTCCTGCACAACCTGTCGGTGGAGGCGGTAGGCTCCAGCTGGGTGACGGTGCGCTGGGCCGTGCGGCCTCACCGCAGCCCCCGCCTGCTGGGGCCGGCGCGATTCCGCCTCCTCTTCGACCGCTTCGGCGCCGCCGTCAAGTTCCAGCGCTTCGTGTACCTGCCGGAGCGCGGGGAGCCGGCGGCCACGCTGCGGGAGCTCCGCCCGGACACCCCCTACCTCGTGTGCGTCGAGGGCGTCCTGGGCGGCCGCGTGTGCCCGGTGGCGCCGCGGGACCACTGCGCCGGCCTGGTCACCCTGCCCGAGGGCGGCACCGCGGCGGCGGCGGCGGGCGGGCCCCGCGGCCCCGACCAGCAGCTGCTCACGCTGGTGCTGCTGGCGGTGAACGCGCTGCTGCTGCTGGCGGCTCTGGCCGCCTGGGCCGCCCGCCTGCTGCGCAAGAAGGTGCTGGGCCGTCGGCGTCGGAAGGCGGCCCCGGTCCACGTGCGGCAGCTGTACTCCACACGCCGCCCGCTCCGCTCCATGGGCACCGGAGTKTCCGCCGACTTCTCGGGCTTCCAGTCCCACCGGCCGCCTCGCGGCGCCGCCGCCGCCTGCGCCCTCAGCGAGGCCGACCTCATCGAGTTCCCCTGCGAGCGCTTCCTGGACAGCGGCGGCGGCCGGCATGGCGATGAGCACCTGCTGCAGCGCTTCGCCGACTGAGCCCGCCGCGGCCCGCGGCAGCGCGGAGGGGAAGGCGGGCGCCGCTCTGCCAGGGGATGCTGCGGGCCCAGGGGTCGCGGCCTCCGAGGGGATGGTGCGGCTCCGTGGCTGCGTTCAGCCGCCCTTGCTGCGGGCCGGGGCTGAGGCTGCCTGTGGGACGGGGTTRCTTCTGGCGGCACCTCACCGTTTTGTCAGGAATCGTCGCTAACCCAAGGAAAAGCCCTGACAGGCGSTAACCGTGCCTTGCCGTGAGGAGCAAACGGCAGGAGCTACTGCCAAGAGCAGCCAGTGCCTCCCCTAAGGAAACTCCGAGCTGTTAATTTAAGTGTGCTATTTTACAGGTGGTTTCCTCCGACTGCAGGTTGGGAACAAGTTCAGTGAGCCGCCTGGCACTGTGTGAGGAGCTTTGAACAGGTCTTTTCCAAGGCACCAGCCCTTCCKAATCAAAAATTTGGATCAAGGGTCATCTTTTCATTGAACTGTTTGCAACCAGGGCTGGAAATGTAGGGGTTTTTGCTCAATAGTTTGAAGGGCTGTGCCATTTCAACTCAAACCGAATGTGAGGCAATTTAATGTGCACACGTGTACTTTTATACTTTTCTGTAAACGAGAAACAATAATGCAGCTGGTTAGTTCTACAGGAATATTTTGCTGACACCACTAAGAAAAAACTAACAGTTTTTTGTAGAATGTTTACATATGAGCTATTTTTAAATTGTTTTTGAATAAATACTGCTTGGTACTTTAATTAATGTGTGCTGTAGTTGTCTGGGTCCATGATGGTCAGCAGATCACTGACCCTCACATAATCCATTTTAGTTTCTAAATGGGTGGGTGCAGAGGTGAACTATTGATGGATAAATAATCATTGGTGCCTTATTTCAGAAACAATAATAGGTGAGAATATTTCAGGAATGTGAAACAATTTTTATCCTAACAGGCAATTCTCTCCTAGCCTTAGTCTACTAAAGTTAGAAGCTTTATGTACCTCACTGTGAAATAAAACATTTTGTGTATTAATCGAGATTATGTGTTTTGTGTAGCTGAGTGAGTAATGCTAGAGTTAAACCCTTATGCAGTAGTATATAATGTTTGAGTTGTTTTGGTTTGTTGGTTGTGGTGTTTTTTTTTTTTTTAATTAGGATTTTGCTTTTGGTTTCAGAGCAATGCTAATCATTTTATGGTCAGTTGCTCTCTACTTCTCAGACTTTTCCCTAAATATTTACAGAATGTGGTTCTGTTATTACAAAATATGGTGGTTTAGTTTACATTAATAATTCTCTCTGTGTGGTCTACGAATGAGCTGGTTAAAGAGGTCCAAGTGGGGATTGCACTTTAAATGCAAATGTTTAAGAAGGAGTTTGGTAAATTGCTGAGACCATTGATACAACTTCTGCTCCTTTGAATTTAATGTGCAACCTCAAATGAACTCTTGTGGAACTGAATGGCTTGAAGGAAGTGTTAATGTACTATGGAGACATTTGTCACAATATCATGCATTCATTGCTGACCCGAGGTGTTCGTGACTACAAGTTGTTTATTACCATAATTGCAAGTAAGCAATTTGGAGGTTTTCTCTCTTTGTTTTTTCTTTTCATTTTTTTTCAGATGAACAAGTGTTTACAAAAGATACCATAGTAACTGGTACCTTCAGCTGGAGTTCAGTGACTGAATAGAGAGAAAAGACTTTATGTTCTGAGGGAGAGAGCTTAGAGATCATTTGCCTTAATATTTGTCTTTTCCATGGAGAAAGAAAAAATCAAAGTCTTGTTTCTTGGGTCAGTAGCAAGAAATCCTTTGGGATTTCATTTTGACAGGCTGTAGTTTTCATGAATATCAGGGGCCAAACTCAGTCRTCAGTGTATAGATTAAAATTCACTGCAACAGCCACCATGCTGAATGGAATTAAAATTGAGAGAATGCAGTATCAGGTTTCATTTTTTGTTAAGAATTTAAAAGTTCTGTTCTCTTGGACACCCAGGTGCTTTTGGCCATTTATGATTGTGGAATACACCACTGTTTGTTGTTAGAAATGCAGTGGGATTATTGAGTAAAGCTGTGTATCACACTAACGTTAGCTCTATCACTGGATATTCTTCCAATGGGAGATGCATAGATGCTGTACATGGTTATAGTCAATTGTCAATAAATCCATTTGCTGAAAGAAAATTTGTGTCTTACCTTGTATCTCATCAAGCATCCTTCTTCAATCATAGATTGGCTGTAACTTCTTCATTTTATGAGCATGAGGGCTCTGGACAATGTCTCATCATTCTTTTAATATCTTTTGATATGAAAACATACATAATGTTTCCTATTTTGTTTTTAATATGCTTGGACAGTGCAAACAGAAAAATAACTAAAACGGGCAGTTCTGAAAGTCCTGCTGTCTCAAGGTAAGCTAATAAGGTGCTGTTACATCAGGGAACTATTGATCCTTTATGAGGAAAATTAGGAAAAAATGAGTGTTTGGGATCATACCAGTAGTTTATGCTCATTGGAAGTTACAGATCTGAGGGTTTTTCAGTATTATYAGGCTAATCATATCAGGGTGTCTTGTTCAGCATATGCGTGTTGTTCTAATTAAGAATTCACTGCCTCTATTTGAATTTTTGCAAACATCTGGAGAAATGCTAGAATGAAATGGAACCYGCTTTCTTATTTCAACCTAGGAGAAGTAGATACATAGGTCTGCACAACAGCAACAATAAAAAGAGTTAAGAGAATGAAGCTGTTGGCGTTTTAAAAGCCACAATTTCTGTAACTCTAGGAATACTTATGGGCTTTGTCTGTAGATATTACTTGCAGCATCTTTGCAGGGAGGGAACTGTGCTAGCAGGTGGTTGAGGAAAGAAATGTCAGTGACCTTGAACAACTGAAAAATGTAAATACAACGTGGCTCTGTTTTTAGTAGTATTTATATGTTTGGGTATTTTTTAAAGTAAGCTCCTTCCTAAAGAATGACTGCAAAAACAGCCCTTTCTAAATGGATGACTGCCCTGAATTTGTGCTCAAAATGTTTATCTTTCTAGCAGAAATAGGGTTTTACTGCTGTGTGCTCTCATGGAATCCATGYAACTCAGGGAAGAATGAACTGAGTACTGTTCTGCTGAGTGAACATGGCATATATCAAAGATTGAAAATCACCAAAATACTGCCCCATCAAATTAAGTGGGCAGCTGCTGGGGGGTCTGTAAGAGGTACCAGGGCTTCCCTAGTGTCAGCACTGCTTGATTTGGCAGGCTCTGTCACCTCCTGCTCCCCCTCATCRATTCCTGACTTCATCCAGCTGGCATGGTTGGTTGTGCAGCTGGAAGGTGAACTGTGAAACTGATCCTTCTGGAAAATAACCTTTCCTAGCACCTCCCCTCTCCCACATTTTTCATCCAGCTCAGTTTCTTTGATTCTGCTTGACTCACACAAGTACTGGGTGTGGAGTTCAGAGGCAGGAAAGAACAGTGAAGGATGGAAAGCTGCTGGACAATCTTGGTTAGTCTTGACATTCAGTTTGGCCACAGTCTAAGAAAATCTAGGCTATTCACATCAGAGAAAAATCCTCTGTAGGTGATCTAACTTTACCGGAAATTATTAATGATCAGCAGAATTGAAAATGCTTAGAACTTCTCTTTAAGATCCTAGAAATATTGAGGTTACAGCATGGGTCTAGAGAGAAACAATCTGGAGAGAACAGAGCTACAATGGTGTCAAAGAATGTCTGCATGTGGATGAATGTCCTTTGTCAAAAAGCACTGCTTGACTATGAGAGCCTGAGCTAGYGCAGTTAAATTTATAAAATTGTTGATTTCTTTATGCCGTGCTGTTTACTTTTCACAATGCACCGCAAGTGCCACATATTAAAATGTCAACATCTGAACCCTTAGAAGAAGGGACTGGGTAAAGTATGCATGTCTCTGGTGCCTTCTCCCTTCAGCTCCTTCCTGGAAGAGATTTGAAAAATGAGGATTTGGGMGGGAAAAAAGTCTGCTCCAGGATATTTATTTGTCTACTTATCAGGATATTTACTTAACTAGTAAACTAAYCTTCTGATTGTAGGGGATGAGTCTACAAAAACCATTTGTTTCCATGAGAGTATACATATTTGTAGAAAATTCCACCAGTGAACAAGGGAAATACTACTTGATTTCCAAAAACCTGGCTGCTCCCAATACTTCATATTTCTCTGGCCACCAAGGGTGTACATATGTTGTGTAAGATCCATGAGCAAACCTTTGGTTTAAAGAAATATTTTTCAAATTAAAATTGATTAATTAAATGCAACAAATTATGCATGCATAGGGATGTACTTGATTTTTTCACGTGGGCAACTCCTTTGAGACAAGTTGTTCCATAAATGYTGAATCTATAATCTGATATTTTCTAAGTAGAAATGAGGAATAAGTATTAGGAAACAGTGTGTGCTGGATGTTGGATTTATCCTTTTTGCTCCATGCTAAATATAGCATTGTTTTGGCAGCCTGTCCAAATACTGATGTTGTGTTTTTCTCCATAAAAAGTTGAGTTTTCTCAAGTGCATACTTTAATTCCCATAGAAATTAAATTCCTGTAGAAAAATAGTCAATTGTCTTCAAACACAAATATTTATCTTATTATCATTGTACATGACTTTATTTATAGAGATACTCCTTGATAAGTCTTTTTAAATAAATTGATATCTCATTTGTTTTCACAAACAAGACCATAAGGATTAGAACGAATAATACAGTATGAATAAATAGTTGGAAGAAAACTCTTTCAAGCATAATAGAGATATTTACTAACAAAGTGAGAATCTGACACTTTAAAGAGACTTTATGAGTTTTATGCTGTGACACACACCTCCTCTGTTGTTGGATTTTTAAAGGTACATTTATTTATAGTTTGATAATCTAGGTTTAATAATTCTATGATGTAGAAATAAACTATTTATTGTCCAGAAATGGGAAGACCCCCCCATAAATAAACCTCAGAAGCTATTGAGTGTGGAAAAGAAAGTTGGCATACTGTTAAAAGTATTTATTCTCACCAAAATATAACCTGATTTTTCATTGCAAAGTGCATTTGAAGCTATTGCCAAGTAAAGCAGTTTTTAGCTAATAAATTGTGGTGTTTCTTAACTTCAGATATAGGCGTAATCCTGTTCTTTACTTTACTGAGGTGTTTTTTTTAATGTCCAGACAAACATAATCTCTAATCACTTTTTTTTYCCCAAATATTTCAATTTTGTGTATATGCAGTATTTCAAAATACTTTATTGCACTTCTGAGATCCACCCACGTGGAACCTGTACCAAGAGAGAATCTGAACAAACATTAAAGCAATCTGTCAGTCAACATATGCATAGCACTTTGTAATGTAGCAAGTGCTCAGAGGTTGTGAAGTGARTGGTTTGTTTTTTAGAATATTGTGAGAATGAATGCCCAACAAAACATTCATGCAGAGTCACAGCTGTGCTTTCTAGTGATGGCAAATGTGTTACTRTAATGTAGCACCTGATGCATCAATCTGGGCTGGTCTAGTTCATTTTGCTTTGCCATATGAGACTAGGAAAAAACCAAACTTGACTATAAGACAAGAATTCAAGGAAATAGAGCAGATAAGCTTTTTGTGAAGTTCTTGGCAAAAATCCTTAGCCACCATTTTCCTGGTTYGCTTAGCTTCTCGTGTGCAATTTGTTTCATCGTCATTAGTTCAGTGTATGTTTGTTTACTTGTAGTAAATATTTAGAAGTAATTTGAAYAGCTGAAGAAGGCCTGGATAAATATAATAGATAGGAATCATATACAGAAAGATAATGAGACAAGTTTTCTCATTGAGAGATTGATTTATCTCCTAAGGGGCAAATAGTTCAGGGATGTTGTCCTTGAAATAAACCTGAATGTCAGTTTTAAGTCAAGAAAGGAATAYWCTTTCCGTGGAACATGAAGAAGGTAGGAAAGTTGTAAATAGTAACATGGTGTTCTTTTTTAATTCCTTGCCAACAAGAACCAAGATCAGCATTTGTTAACAAATTATTTTTTTATTATTACATTACATAGAGATATTACATAGAGATACACGTGTATCCTATCTGGATCCAGAAAAGTTCACCGAAATTGTATCTGTGATTCATTGTTACACTGCTGTACTTCATCCTGACAGTGAGAAAGACCTCTTTTGATATGTCCAAATCCATGTTTTAGTGCAATCTTTAGCCTCTCATCTGTCATTGTACCATTGACATACCTATGATTGTACCATTTATTTTCCTTGTCTTGCTAAATATTTAAACATTGAAGTTAAAATTTTAAAGTTGCTCAGCACTSTAGCAGCCTCTATCTGACTGCTGTACAACAATTTGAAGTAGAGGGGGGTTACACAGTAGTGATACCAATTGGATGAAAGGTCAAAAAACATTTCACTGTAGAGGAACACTCTCAGGAAAAGAATGGTTTCAGGAAAAAAAAAATGTTGTTTATAACTGAAGGATARCATGGTTTATTTGCCGTTACTATGCCACGATCTAAATCTTGAACAAGCATGCTGCAAGACAGGGAGCATATGTTAGACTCATGAGACCGTTTGGAGTGCTGCTCAGTACATACAGCAGATGTTCTAGCTTGCCTTTTTTTTTTTTTTTCAGCAACAGCTTAATCCTTCTTCTGTTTTCACTCCATGAGAGTGAAAAGACTTCAAGACTCTTAATGTAGGGACCCATTAGTAATAGGTCTGTGGTGATGGAATTAATTGTATTGGAGGACTGTTCTCTAAGACGTTCGGCTTAAAAAGAAATACATAACTTCTCAGATCTGATCAGTTGGAGAGATGAACTTTAGTGTTAACTGACATGGAAATGTCTGTCTCAGCTGATCATTACTAAAGAAGGACAATCTTTCACAAGCATTGCTGTAAGTTGTTACCTTATGATAATTTAAATACTTTACCATAAGGACCCAATTAATTAATTTTCCCCGAACCAAATTTCTCCTCTTCCTCTTGTTGCCTAAACCATGTAATTTAAAACATTTTGCCAAAACTTTTGGGGTTTTTTTCCTCCCAGTATCACTCCTGTATTAGGTATTGGCAGTATAAAACTCTGTTGCAGCTTTTTAATGCAAGGGTGGCAGAAATAAGTCAGAGGTATCTGTACTCATTGAGTTCAATATGAAAATGAATGAAGTAGTAAATGAGCCAAAAATCTGGAACTTCCCAGTAGTTCCTGTAAGCCTGGTGAAGGTGCTGGGATCCTTGCTGTACAGTTCTACTTGCGCCTTCCACCTCAGTGCTCTTCCTGGTGCAGCACTACCTTCTGGCATCTCTCTCACTCCTTGGCATAGGGGGTTTTTCCAAGAAACTTGGAGCATTCMGGCCAGCAGGTGTTTATTTTTTTCCTATCTCAGTTTTAAACTCTGTATAATGGGAGTTTGTTTTGATTTGTTTTATCTGTTTTGAAATAAGTGATAACAGCCATTTACAGCCTACAGATAACAGCCAAAATGCAATCTGTTCTTAGTAAGAAAAGGAAGGAGTATTGAATTTTCAACAAATGCTGCTTAAATTGAAACTATTTTGTTCAGGAATGATTTGTGATTGGAATGGTTCACTGGGATCCCACTGATACTATTCTGCTGCACAAWGTGCAGAGCCTTTTGGTTTTCCTGCTAGGATATATCCCTAAGAACCTTAGACTGTAGAGGTCCAGCAGAAAATAAAGACAGCTCTTCCTTCCATTTCTGTGGCTCAGATGGAAAAGAGATTCAGGCTCAGCATCTTTGTCATCAGAATGGCTAAGAACTTTATTTATTCTACAACATATGTATTGACCTAAGCTGATTTGGTGACTGGAGAGTTATARATAGTATTCACACTAAAGGGAACATCAAAAACCTGACATTTTTGAAGATGAAGTCTCCTTAGTTTTCCTCTGTAAAACTGAAGTCAGCACAGGCTGAAGTAACTGGCAGTTTGCTGAAGGTGCTAACAGCTCTTTGAGGTGTTTGCAGTATATAACTGGGTGCGCTTTCAAATAGTCTCTCATATATTTTATTCAGAAGTATTTAGAAAAAGTCCCAGGCAGAAAATACTAATGTATGCCAAACTGTAAGCTTCCAGTGATACTGATCTACTCAGATGTTGCCTTCATTTGTTTTTATTGGCACTTGCAAGTGCACCTGAGGCATACCTGAATTTCAGTCTGATGATATACTTTTATCCAACCTGCTAAAGTCACCTACCATTCTAATTAGCACAGCTATACCTGTAAATCTCTGCCATTCTCACTTAAAAGTTTTTACTTATAGCCTTTTCACTTATACTGTGGCAGAAAATCATCTTAATTTACAACCTCCTAGGCACTGAGGTATGCAGTTGCTTATGGAACGGGAGAATTGACAATTTTTCCAACCTTCCAAATACAGTCCAACTCTAACAATCAGAGCAGGTTAGTTTTGATTTTTGTTTCACACACAGACACCCACACCCTCATGGTAAAAACCATGATGGATTAGAGCTTTGACATATACTACATTTGCCAAAGCCTACCAGAAGTGACAGTAGTGGCGGGACTCAAATGTGTATGCACTAGAATAATCATTTGGCTGTTCAGATTTGGAACGCTACAAAATTTGAGCATGTGAAAAACATCACTAGACCTGATTGCATACTTTAGGAGTTATAAGTTACTACATTGTGGGGGTTTTTCCCTGAAATGTTCTTCGTCGTCTTCGCTATTTTATTTTGCCTCRCCACCTGGCTAGAGGCTTTCGGATTAATACAGTAAAAATGACTGGAATATGTGTTTAAGGAGGCTGAGCATCCCCTCAATGTGTCTGAGAAGCTGGAGGTGCTTAGAAAATATATTCCCTTACAAAATGTGCAAAATGCAGATTTCAAGAGGCATCCAAGTTCAACATTATGGTCATCACACAGATAGCTGTCCAAATTCATGTGTTATACGCCCTGTATCTCCCACTACATCTCTTCTGTTATACTCCCTATATATATCACTATTAGCTGCTGTTTTGTTTTTCTTTGTGGTCTGTAATGAGGTGTCACATTTTGTACCTCTTACTTTGTGTTTTGACCTTGTTCTTCTGTAGCCACTCAGGTTGCATTTTTCTGCAAAGTGGCAACAAAAATATTGGCTATTGTTTTTATGCAGTATCAAAAAAGTATAAGGAAAGAGGAATTATGGATTTAGGAAACTTCTTTCCTGCCTAAAGCTTTATCATTCAGCTGACAATAATGCAGGCAGACAGCCCCAGTGATCTATGTGATCTATTTGGTCTGATTCTTCAGAACAACTGCTGCCCCTCCTGAGAGGGAAAAGCTGTCGAACTTCTCCTGTTCTGTCTGTGATYTTTTGGTTTTGGTTGAAACTAGTTTCTTAAGTTTCTTGACAAACAGACGTAAAATCCTGACATACCTGGCCAGTGGCAGAGCTTTTATCACCTGTATGTGTTTTCACTTCAAAGAGCTTGTGTAGCTCCTGTTTTTCAGACAGTGCCCTTTGGACCAGAAATGATCAAAATCAGACAAGAACAGTCAGAAATTGATTTTTGTTCAGGAATCTGAATATTCAAAACAAGAGTAATTCATACATTATAAAGAGGAATTCTGAATCTGGCATGATTCTCTAAGGTACTCATTTCATTTTGGGCAGCTTCTCTTGCTGGTCCCCCCCGCAGCGCTCTCCCTCTGTCCCATGCCACCCCTCTGTGCGCTGCTGGCATCAGCATGCATTTCTCAGAAGCCTTTGGCAGTTGATTTGCTGCTTGGGTTTTGGTTTGAGGTTTTTTCCTGCTGTATAACAGGCCTTGTCCATGTGCCCTCCTTCTTTGCCTTTTCAGGTTTTTAAACATCAGGATTATGGCAACTGGGTCATTATAGCAGAGCTGCCAAAACTGAGTCACGACCTCTGTGTTTTGAAGTCAGGGGTCAGAGTTGATGCTTTATCTGCTTAACTGCAATGCTGAAACATTTTAAACAACCTTTGTTTCATAATTCCTCTGCCCTTTTAGTGTCCTCAAATGGTCAATTTACTCTTCTGAAAAAGTAAGTGGAGTTTTCCTGACTCATCTTTTCCATGTAAAGTCATTATGTCTGACCCATAAATACAAACTTCCAAAGAGCACATACTTTGCAGCTGAAAAGGTCGGAATGGCATGTATTTTCCTGAGGGGACAGAAGCCCTCTCAGTATATCCAGGAAGACTTTATTAACCATCCATTTAAAATTATGTGAAGCTGTATATCATTTGCAAAAGGGATTGTTTTGGAGAACAGAATTGGATATAACTGAAACTATTATATATTAAAAACAAATTTAAACTACAGGATTAGAGCATAAACCCACAGTTGTTTATGAATCCTCCAGATTAAATACTTATTCCTAAAATTATTTGTTTTATTTGTATTTTGGTAAATACATTGTGCCAAACTAGTGTAGCACAACTGACCCCAAGGTAGCCCAGTTTTTGCTAATTTTCATGGATCTAAGTCAGATCTGAACTTGAGCCAATTCTGTTTTCCTGCTTCTGCTGCAAAATTTAGCTGTGGATATTAGGAAGAATTGGTGGTCCATTTAAATAGGAATCCGATTAAACAAATCAATTGTTTATCTCTTTCACATAACTGTGAAGCTAGACTCTCATAATTGGTGAATCAGTGTGTGAAATTAATTGATTTCTGGAAAATATTCATCTGTGATTCAGCTACACCCGTTACGCTTCTTGGAATATCACACGGAAAATCAAGCTACCAAAAGGAAACATCTGTTTGTATCTAAAAACCCAAATATTTCTGAAGTTTAGCAACATGAATTCTTCTTGGGGCTGCCACTGCTTATATTCAGCTCTGGAACAAATACCAAAAGGATACTTGAGGTGACCTTTTGTATCAGATTAAACAAAATGAGAAAACACTTGGCAATCACACTTCCTCTGCTAGGCCCTGGGAAATAGCAGAGCAGAGGAACAGATACAGTAAAAACATATTCACTCAATCTCATTTGCTTTAGAAGAGTCCAGCAGTGGAAAGAACAACTAACTGTGAAAAACCTGAGGTCCCTGTAATTTGGCATCTCTTGAAGACTCTCTAGATTGTCCTGACAAGGGCTACCTCAAGCAGCAATAAGACTGGAGGGGATGGAGAAAAACAAAGGACTAGAAAACATTATGAGAAATGGGTTTATTTCAAAAGCTATTTCTTAGGGGTGAACGTCCCAGTGGACTGCAGTTTTGGTATCAGTGTTCTAGTTGCATGTAAACATACTGGGTTTAAATCTTTTTTTACGTATTTCTTTAAAACACTGTGGATTTCAAAGCTCCTRTGCCTTGGTTATTCTGTGACTCCCTTGTTTGTTGGTGTGCTAAACAAAGCTGGTGGAGGGAAACAAATTGTAGTTTCCCAGTAAGGTTAAGCTGGCACAAACTTTTCAGAATGCTGTTAAAATGACAGCCCTGTTTTCTGATGGATGCTCATCCCCTCCATCTGTCCATCCAGAACATGCTGGGTAATAACACTACTGATAACATACATTGCTGCTGCTTGCTGCTTGTTGGCAAGGCAACTGGGTTGTTTATTTGCATCTGACAATGCACAAATGATAGGGATAGTAAGCTCTACTAAGCAAATTATAGATCTATGATCAAAGGACACCCCACTCTAAAACGTGAGTGGATAAGGCAGTCCTCAGGGAAGGGAGGATGAATGCAAATGTTTACCTGTAATAATGATTTGCATTATTATGCAGTAATCCTTAGTACACTAAGGACTCACTTAAGGAGGTTAAATCTTGGACCTCGTGTGCAGTAGGGATTGCTTGGTTTGGTTTGCTGAAGCTGGTTGTTCAATACCACAGGTGATTCTCTACCTGTTGTGGCCTGCCTCCGTGGTGACTCGCTCTGTGCTGTTGCCTTCTGTCCAAGCCTGCTCAGATCTTGGAGTTCTTCCTTGTGTGCAAGAGCTTAACATCTACAGGCTTCTCCAAACTGGATGAGATGCCTCAGACACCCTTCCTCCTCCTTCCAGAGGGGAGCAGCTGCAAGAGGAGTGGAAGGCAAGAGGACATTGAGATTTCCACTGCAGTYGTATGTGGGCAAGGAGCCCAGAATACCAACTGCAGCTTCCAGACCAGTTGTGTAGCCAATAGGCAGGGATGGGAAATCAAGAAAAGGGAGATTTTGCCTGGAGACAAAGCTTCAGCAACCACAAGAATGATGGCCAAACAAGGGCTTGGTGAGGAAAACAGGGTAGCAGCATGCATAACCTTTGACTGGGTTATTTGACTGAAAAATCAAGGCCAAAAGTGCTCATTGGGTTGTTTTGGCCAGCTGAATTGTTTCATTCTTCCATCTCTGTCTAACAAAAGGAGACAGATCTTCCTGTTTGCTTGGGCTTTTTTAGAAGAAAGGAATATGAGTGTTTCAACTCTCTCACCACCCCATAACCCCCTTTGCCCATCTGTGCACTGAGTAGCCAGAGTCCACTGAGGACAGAATTCTCTTGAAAAAATAGGGTCCATACACACTGTGGGCTGCTGCCTCTGGCAGCAAAGTATCATAGCAGTAAGCAGGTCTAAAGGCAGGATAGGATATAAGATAGAAATAGGATAGAAATAGGATAACAGACTCTTCCTGGCTCTGGGGGAGCTGGAAGGAGAGGTTCCACACCCAAGTTCCATCTTTGCCATGCAGCGTTTCTRCTTCTCTCTTTCTCCCTGAACAGGTTGCTGTACATCGCACTCACTTTCCCAGGCTCTTGGCATAAGACTTGCAGCTGTGGGTTGATGCTGTCAAATTACAAGTAATGGCAAATATCACATTTCTTGGAAATAAAAGCAATTTCTTTAAAGCTGCTGAAAGTCATGGGAAACTTGCATTGCTGCATGAGGTCTATGTGTAAGCTCCCATCAGGGTGATGCTGCTGTTGCCAGGATGCTATAGGATACTTTTTAACAAGTGAAGGTATACAGTCGCGGAGTTCTCTTCACTGATAAGAGACATGATGATATGTGGGCAGCTACATGGAATTAAACTCAATTATATTATTTCAGCCACAAACCAAGAAGGTAATTGAGTCCTGTAGGTGGTGTTCTAGTATGAATGTGATCTTCCTCTGCTCTCATATGAGATCTCACTGCAATGTGCAGGGTGTGGAGAAATTCCCTGCCACACAGCTGACTTGGCCAGATTGGTGGGAAAGCTCTTGGGGGAAGATTTGGCCTCAGGAGAAGTAGTTTCCTAGACAGAGAGTTTGACTGGCAGTGGTGCATACCCCCTAGCATGTGGCGGGCTCAGCCCTGAGAAGAGTGCAAGGCASACAGTTATTTAATCATCCATTCAAACAGTCAGGCTACTCACTGCCGGCACTGTGCAGGTTTTCTGCATGTACCTCTCCTCCTTGAATATCCCTTCTTTTCTACTCAAGAGTCAGAGCTTGATAAGAGCCAAAACCCCTACAGACTCTGTAAGGCCAGAGAYGCTGACTGAAGGAGAACAGTGTACTGCATGTCCAAAATAGCTGAATTTATGGAACTAGGGATAGAGAGAAGGGAGCACAAACATACATACATTTTTTAAAATGCAGCCCTTATGCTCTTTTGGCTTTGTATAGTTTTTGGCTTTTTATGCTTCTTTCTTTTCACCCTTTTTTCCTTAACTTCTACTTTTCTCCTTATTGACATTGTTCCCGCACATCTGTTAGAGCCCTTAAAGTGTTCTTTCTGGCGGAGTGTTCATTAACCTTTTATGTTATATTGCAGAAAAAAGTAGATTAATTATGTTGTGAAGATTCCCAGCAYCTCTCTTGATAGATTTTCTCATGGTAACTTTGACCCCTCTCCTGAGCACAGCTTCCCTTCTCTTTCCTTCAAAAGAGATGTGAAGCTTAAAAATCAACTCATTTAAACCCCTTTGAAAGTTTTAGTTCAAGCACGGTTCCTCATAAGTTCAYCCTTGGGGATGCACAATTTACCTCTTCAGAATTGTGATGTTGTCGCACATAATTACAGAGTTGATGTATTAAGATTATAAATAAGCCTAGTAATTAATTTGATAGTGTATATACAAAACTGAATGACACAAAAAACCTTGGCACATGTATTCTCCACTTGAGTTGCCCTGGTTGTCTGCAACTTCCATGCCTCAAGGCCTTTTRTCACTGTACGTGGTTTCTCCAGAAAACAGTGGAACATTTCTAAGGCAGCTAGTTTTCTTTGACCCTTTTCTTCCTGTTTTACTTTGATTCCCTTTCCCAATACAAAAGCACAGTTATTTATTTTTCTTCTTTGTTCAAATATCCTTACTTGAATTGGTGAATCAATTTAWGTCTCCTTCATAAAATCTGGTAGTATATTTATTCTGAAATTAGTAATTTTCAGTCCCTATCCACTTTCACAGACACAGAAAAAACAGCTTCCTTAGGTTTCACCCTCCCTGTTGCTGGAGGCATTCAGTAGATGATGTTTGGTTTAAAGACTGACTAGAGACTCTTGGGTGGTAAAGTAATGATATAATCCTGCTCTGATATTGATTTCTATTCCATTATTATGTCATAAGTTCAACTGAAATAGATTTGCACAAATTATTTCAACTGGAGACTATTTAAACAGGGTAACATACCTCAGATCCTTAGRGTCCAACCTCATGCATTAGGTAGAAAGCAAGCTTCTTGAGGAACCTGRGGCTTTCTTCAGCAGTTCTCAAAACCACTAACATATTTCAGGTGAAAACTAGCTGAAGGTTATTGGTTCTTGGTTTTTACTGTTAACATTAACCAGACAGGTGAATTTTGGGGAAAAAGTGGAAGGAAAGTAATAAACACCTTTTATAAAAAACTGTCTTAGGTAATTGAGTAGGTATTTGGGAATATATCTGTTTGATAGGATATGGAGGTGCAAACAGTATTGCCTGCATTCCTGTTTGAGTACTCCATGCTAGTCACTACATTCCAGAATGCTTCTTGAGCTCTCTCAGCTTCTTCTTAACCTAAAGGCCCTATGGCACTTCTGATGAGAAAGGGCTTTGCCTCAAGGACTTATCTCTCCATTTACTATTTTTCTTGCAAGTTTTGTTGYTTCTGTGGCAACAATTTTCAGGTTACTTCCTGATCCAGTTTTCCTCTAGAACMTAAATAACAGTGTCACTTCTTTCAGTGTACTGAAGGAAACCAAAGAGTTTTTATCATGTTTTCCATCAGCAAATTTCTATTAGCAAGTTTTGGTAATAAGTAACATAAACTGAAATAACTTCATGAGACGAGAGGATTTAGAGAATRGAATTAGTGAGAAATTGACTTCAAAGCCATCTAGACACAGTCCTGGGCAACTGGCTCTGTGTGTCCCTGCTTGAGAAGAGTGTTGGACCACATAATCTCAGAGGTSTCTTCCAATTTCACCCTTCACCTCTTGTGATTTTGTGACTTAATTTTCATCCTTATCCATTTGCATTATTTAAGTGGTARCTGAAGGATTTCCATCAAGCTACAAGAAGAACTGCTGGTGGAAGAAATGCATTGTTTTTTTCCCTAATCACATACACCGGAATATATCTGCTGATGAATTTCAGTAAAAGAAAATCAAGTACCTCCATTTTCCAGACACTCTGAATGTCTAGCAATAGTAGAATTGGTTAGTCAGGTTTGGTTTAGATGTTTTTTGAATGAAAATGTGCTCTTTGTTGTCTATGATGGATTTCAAAGATCACTTAGGCCTGTGTCCCTTGAACCTGTTCAGATCACTTTCAGCAAGAACAGTTGGTAAATTCAGTCATTCTTCCTATCTATCTACAATCCACAGTCACTGTTTTCCCCATGCAGTACCTGAAACAATCAGCAGATTTTTATTATTATCAAGGTTTCAGTGTGCTCCTCAGTGAATCTGAGGGTTGAGCTGTGTTACAGAATTCAAATATTCCAGATAAAGTCAGTCATTATTATGAATAGCCATCTAAATAATATGGAAAATGTAATCAGGTGGCCTCACCTTCGTAATTACTAATTTCTCCTTGGAGTAACTATCATCACAACAATTACAATCACTTTTGGTGAAAACACAAGCACAGACAACCACTGACACTGGGTCACAGCCAATTTWGAAGTCACCAGAATAATTGCCAGTAATTTGCCCAGCTGCAGTCATCTCTGCTCTAATTTAGATTTTTTTTCWGTTAATTCTCCTTGTGGTTTCACTTTGATCAGGGAAGAAGTAAACAATGCTATTATTGGGCAGCACTTGTWGTTACTGTGTTTTGGTTTGGAGAAGGGTTTTGCAGAAATACTGAAGGGAATATGAAAATGGTTTTAATTTACACTTCCCTGGTGCCCTTTTAGAGCCCTCTCACAATGAATAAAACATTCTTTTTTTTTCCTCTCCCTGAAACATCATAAAAACCCCTCAGCAACACTGTCAATTCCAGTCATACAGAAATTGCAAGCATTAGCAAAACAGCAAATTTGCTGTTCATTTTAATTTGCTTTCAATAGTTCAAATTGTACTGTTCTCTATCTTAAAAAATCCCTCTGAGAGAACTGGAAACCTACTTAGAGGAAAAAAAAGAAATGAAAAGAAAAATCTCTCCTGCAAAAATGTGGTGGATCAGGAATTGGGTAGTTTCAGGAAAATAGCAACATTTACATAAAGCAGTAAATTTGAAATGCTGTCATGCAAATCAGACCGTAAAACTCATCTCTAGAAATAATGTTATATAAGGAAAGAGAGTTGACTTTTTTCAGACGAGGGAAGTCTTATAGATGAGTTTTAATGCTTAGCTTCCTGATGAAAATACAGACTGTAATCTTGGTCCATATGAGTTTTTGGCTTGACTCAGTAACTTCTGGACAGTCTTGACAGCACCTCCCTATGTTCCAGAGTTTAGAATTAAGCCCCTGAGTTCTAGACAAAGCTTTTCTTCCTGTTACCATCTGATGAGGCGTATTTGATAGTATAAAAACCTGTAATAATAATTTCTGTCAATAATAATTTCTGTAAATGGAAAGAAAGAAGAGTGACCAAACTACATATGATTTTTAAAAAACTCCCTATGTTCAAGGGATTTAACCTTCTAAAGCAATTTTAAATGTACGTTTGTGCTACAGTTAAAAAATCTAGCTGTCTTGAAAAATCATGTTCAAACATAAAACATTTGAGGTAATTCAATAGTTGGCACTTAAAGCAACTGCAATTTGATGTGCAACTCAAACCAGATGTTTATTTTTTTGTAATAAGTCTATTCTGTTGTCAAGGGAGAGAAAAAGCATTCAAGGTTATGGAGCAGACATTTCTTACTGCAGTTGATTAGAACAAATTACCAAGAGCTGCACTTCACGTTTGAAAGGCTGAGGCGTTTATGATCTCAGGCCCCAACAATTAAAGAAAACAAAAATAAAGGCATTGAAAGTATACATACTGTGAATGGTTAAACTGCAAGAATGCTGTGGATCCCAAACAGCTGGATCCCATTTGAACTCAAAAGGTTTAATAGCATAAGCCTGCACATCTTCTTTTCTACTTCTAAGGATCATCTACCAGATGGAGAAGACCCCCCTCTCATTTCCTTGCCCTGTACAATTTTGTTGCAGAATAAAACTGCTCTTATGGGCTGGAGTGGTACTTCTAAACAAGGGAAAGATATATTGCTCTTAGAGAAGGTCAGTTTGAAGTAAAGGAAACTACAGTAATAAAAAAGTCAGCTTCAGTGGTCAGATGCTTGCAAGAAAGTTATTTTATTTGGGGAACAAGCAAGCTGGTAACCTTGATGAAGTACTGGAATCTGCATCTTTCTGAAAGTGGGATGCATTAGTGAGAGATCAAGTTTTAAGATCATGGAATCTTAAAATGTGCCCAAAAATTACTTCCTACTCATTGTTTTGAATAGTAGGTCTCCTGTTGTTGTGCTAATTGGACACTCAGCAATGACTCCTCTGTACCTTGTCCAAACCTAGTATTTGGAAATAAATGTAGAAATAGGGCAAAAATCACTGTTCAAGACAGTAGTGATCCAGCAAGAGGGCTGAAAAAAATGAACAGTGTATGAGCCCTGGCTCTAAGAACTGAAGTTTGCCTTCCTCAGGCCCTTGCTCCTGTCTCCAGTCACACAGAGTCTGCCAAGCCTGTCTGTAGTATGTCAAGGAACATGCAAGTCCTGCCTGGTGTCAAAAAACTTTGCTTCCCAGGAAGATGCTGGTCCTGCTGTCTGTGGGAACCTTCATGGACATGAAAGGAGAGGAGGAGTTGCTTTTTTGCCACGTAATTTAACAACACTAATTAAATGAAGATATCCACAGCGCACTGAGTAGCACTAATTACAGCCCTTTTTGCAGAGAGTGCATGGTAGGGGGGGAATTGCACAGAAACTAAATCACATAAATGCATTTTAAGTATATTTGCTGCAGCCCCACCAACTCCAGCTCTAATAGGATCTCAAGAGGAAAAGTCCTGCTGCTGTCTTTGGAGTGGAAAACTGAAAATAAGTCTTAGGATCATTCTTGAATTGCAGACAGGGGCTGTGTGAGACAATTTGGCTTTCAAATACTCAGCTTCACTGAAATGCAGCTCACAGCTCAATGTCCAACGATGGAGAGGAATCCAAAATCAGTGAGATGGTCACAGAGTTTCTGTGCTTCTTCTGGCTTGGTTTGCAGTCAAATAAATGCATTCTGCAGCAGGAAAAAAAAAATAAAAGGAAAGAAAAAGCAAAAAGGCTTCCAAAGCCTGAATGGATTATCTTCAATGACAATCCCAAATTTCAGCCCTGAAGCACAAGCCTGCACAGCATGATTATATGGTGTTTTAAGCATCAGCTGACTGACCTGTGCTAGAGAGGATGATGAAACTTTGGTGATTAATGGCTCAAGATAGCAAGGCCTCAGAGCTGCTGCAATGGATCATTACAACRGTTCACTGGCTGCTAATCCAGCATCTCCCTTATATAGTTCACCTTTTTCCCCCCCAGTGTTTTGCTTCTGGCAGAAAAAACCAGCAGCCCTCACTTGAGCCACAGTGTGGGCAAGCTTATAGAAATTGCTTACTGCTCCAGAAGTGTGAAAGAACATATGATTTTGAGAAAATTGTCCTCAGTGTGCTAAGATTTTAAAGTAATTTTGGTAAAAGCAAACAAGCTGTCATAAGATTCATTAGCCTGTTTAGGAAGGCTTTAAAGGAGGTACATTACTTTTATGTTTAGCTTTCTCCAATCATTTTGTAAGGTATTTCTTCAGTTTAGAAGTAGAAAGAYGATTTTGGTAATTTCTGGTCCCAGGATTCAGCTGTGTTTGAGATAGAAGCTGTGTTTTTCCAGCTCATCTATCACTAGTTATAAGACTTCTGCACGCTGAAAATACCTGCGGAGCCCTACCGACCCCACTGGGGCTCAGCATAGTTTACTCAGTGTTTCTGCTTGCCATTGTGACACTCACACTGTCTACTTAAAGGTAAGCTGTCTTTCCAGACTCAGCAGTGGTTAAAAWAACTGAAGGTGCTCGGTAGTTACTAAAAGAAAGGAGTTTCTTTGGGATTAAGAAGCAATGCTGATTATATATGTAAAGAAATTGAAAAAAAAAAAAATAAACGCATATGGGTCATATATTATGATATATTTCAGTGATTGCCATATAAGAACATCTTCACTCATGGTATTCCAGATATTATATGTGTCCAGATAAACTTTCTTTTTTGGCCTGGAAGAAGATTGAGCCAGCCGCGCTGGAACCAACAATCACGCAGGAAGGAGCGCCACCATTCCTTTGCCCCACTCTGCCCTCTCGAGAGAGCCAGAGCTTTGACGGAGGGGCCGAGAGCGSTGTCAGGCTGTCCCAGCGTTGGCAGGGCTGTTCCCGGGAGGAGCGGGGGCGGCGGGGACCCGCGCTTCCCGGGAAAGCCGCGCGGATGGCGCGGGACGCGCCGGCTGCGGGCGCTCCCGCGGGCACCCAGCGCCACCCAGCGGCCACGGCGGCCACTGCAGGCGCACGGGGACGGCCCTGACAAACGCCCTGCTCCGCTGGGCAGCGGGGAAACGGAAGCAGTACTTCTAAGTTGGTTGCTGTAAAATCATGGWATCATAAGCAAAGGGTGGTTTTGAAGGTCAGCTAATCCRACCCCYCTGCAAGGAGAAGGGACATCCTCGTCTAGATCATGTAGCTCAGAGCTCTGTTTAACCTGACCTTAAATATTTCCGCATCTACCACCTCTCTGGGTGACCTGTTCCAGTATTTTACTGCCCTCATTATMAAAATCTTCTTCCTTATATCAGAACTAAATCAACCCTTTTTTACTTTAAAGCCCTTACTCTTTGTCCTAMCACAACAAGCCCTACTACAAAGATTGTCCCCATTTTACTTTCAAGCCCCCTTTAAATAATGTAAGGCTACARTAATTTYCCCTTTTCTTCTCCTGTTTGAACAACCCCCATTCTCTCAGGCAATCTTCACAGGAGACATGAAACATCCCTGTACTCACCCTCTAATCACTCTCCTCTGGACCCAGCCTTGACCTRCTGACCACATTGCTTTGGATGTAGCCCAGGATCCTCTTGTGATGAGTGACCACATGCGGACTCATGGGCACTTTTTCATCCACCACTGCTCCCAAGTCCTCAGTGSGGCTGATCTCAATTCCTTCATCCCCCAGACTGTATTGATAATGGGAATCGCCCCGATCCAAGCTCAGGACTTTGCACTTGGCCTTGTTTAACCTCATGAGATTCCCATGTCCTTTCTAGGGTTGGAAACAAAAAGGCACTAAAGGGTCATAAGGGTATGTGGCATTACTTCCTTCAGATGCAAATAAATTGYTTGTGTTTGGGATGTTTCAAACTGTCTTACTCTGCTTTTGTCAAATTCTTCTGCAAAACTTCAGGTCTTTGGTTACCCACAAGTTCTATGTATTTTCAAAAAAAAAATTTGTAATGTTGTCAATGATCACAGCTTCTTTGTAAATAGGAAATGAAAATATTGTTTAATGTGTGGAAGGCTTTAACAAGGCTTCAAAGACTGTTCAAGTGCTGCAAACCCCTCTTAAAATTTTTTCAATGGAGTTACAAGGAATGGAGAAATGATTGTTAAATGGTGCAAGAATGAAAACAGATCTAACTGATCATATGTTGTAGTTGCCGTGTTATCATTAACTGCATTATTCTGTTTATTTTACATTTGCAAAGCTCAATTTTATATTATGTTTACAGAAAGCCTTCAAGTCTGAACCWGTTTTATCTCTGCCAGAGCAAAAATGTTTTAAAATATAATTATTTGATTTCTATATAGACTGTGAAAATAAGATCTTGAATACAGCAGATGGTTTCCATGAAGCTAAAAACGGAGCAGCAAAAGTATAAAAAAGCCCACCTTCAGCCTAGTATATTCATTGTGTGATTAGTTCRTCTGTATGAACTGGGAAAATTAGATCAGAAACAAAGCTAAAATAAAAAGGAAATGTACCACTGACAGCAAAAAATACTTAACAGAATGATTTTTTCCCCCTTTTTATCTTCATTGGGAAGAGTCTAAAGTCTTCCTAGTCACAAACAAAACCAGCCAATTAAGTTATTTTATTTCAGCAAGGCCTTCATTGCAATCTAAACTATTTCAGACTTGGACTAAAGTTGTAGAGCCTGAAGAGTGCCAGAGCATGTACGGTGGGKAATTATTAAAATTATATAATGAGGTTTTTCAATATATAACATTGATAACTTAATAATTCTTTTTTCTTTTCTTTAAATGTAAGAATTTTAAAGTAAGAAAGCTGTCACTAGAGATGTGTTACATCAAACATGTAGGGTTCTGAAGACCCTGTGTTTTTCATTAGACTTTAGTCCACATTTCAACAGCAGGTCTGGTCCTACAATATTTTAACATGATTCCTGGTCCTATGCTTCAACTTTCTAGTTTGGCAAATTAAAAACAAACAAATCAGAACAAAACCAAACTAAGGAGAAAGAGAGATTCATCTACTGTACCATAAGAGAAGATATTCGTATACAACTTTTTTTTTAATATTGGACTTCATAATAAATGAAGTTGTATGTGGGAGATTATATTAGAGGTTTCTTTTAATTATGCAATTAACTTTAACTTGTTCTTTCAATGCACTGAAATCTGTTGAGTCCACTAAGACTGGCAATAATCTTCTTTGGTTTTGCTGATGTATTTCTGCTTTTGTGCTGTGGTTAAGAGACGCTCATGTCAGAGCTTACACTGATATTTCAGCAGCTGACCACAGGGGAGCTTGAAGCTTTACAGAGGACTCTCACCAGTGCAGAACAAAGTGCTCACAAAGGTTTCATGCAGCGTATTCCCACCAGAACTAGGTTAAACAGACACTTAGTAAGACACTTGCTTAAAACCTACTTTTTTCTTACTCTCGTAGAGTTTTTGGTTCTACTACTGTAGTATAAATCCAGGTGGAGTTATCCTGTTCAGCTTCTAAAAAGGTGGGAGCTAKGTATGTGGGAACATGGCAGTATCTGCATATTTTGTGTGCTGCTCTTTTGGGASCAACATATACCTTTGCAAACTGTGTTGTAAATTGCTATTGAGGCCAGCAAGTCAGTGAGGTTGCAAAGTTTCATCATTTTACTCTTGGTTTGTTACATTTTTTTTGAGTGGGAAAGGATCTCTCTTGAAATTCCTGGTAAATCAGTTCCACTGTACATCGGTCTTCCTCCTTTCTGTCCCTTCCTTGTTTGCGGTTTAGCTCCTTCCTTGCCTGCACCACCTTGTGCCAACAATATCTATGGAGGCAGATGGGTCTGAAAACTGGGCTGGCTGCTGAGTAAACCAGAAAAGCTGGATCAATTCCACTGAGCCATCTTGGCATGAGAGAGGTGGTGAGGGCCAGCAGCATGAAGAGGGATGAGGGAGAAAAACATCTCTGACTGCAGTAGGACGGTTTAAGGCAATACTCAATCACAAGCCTTCCTTAAACATACACAGGACAGGTTTTCATCCAAGAAAAGGAATCTTTTGGGTCTCCCTTTCATGTTACTTCCCATGCCAAATAACTTCTTAAAATTCTATCCTTACAAATCTTTAACTCTTTCATATCTCCTCCCACTCCTTTGTCCATCCTCTTTAGCTGYGTACTGGGGTCATGAAGTCCAGCACCCTCTCAAGTTCTCTTTGTGTTGCTTTTAAATAAGTCCTTTGTATATTCATTTATAAATGCTTATTTTGATAACTATGTGCACAGAAGGTTACCCAGTTCCTCACTTCAGTGATAGAAATAAGATTAATTGCACAAAACGTCAATGACAGCCAGGCTGGGGAGCCTGCCCTGGCAGGACCCTGTGAAATTTCTTTTAACTTTGACAGGAACTGAGCTTGAGACCAAAATGGCTGATGCAAGTGGCAAAGACCATTATTGCTGGAAAGGGTATAACCCCCTGGGGGTAAGCAAGGGCAGCTTTGTGCAATAGTTGTCATAAAATGAATAAAATACGCATTTTCCCTTCTTCTCACAATAAATGCCTTGGAGTTTGCTCCATGTTATTCCTTAGGAGGATTTTTTCCCTGCTCACCCATATATTATTGTTCCCATTGGCTTTATCTCAACCATTTGGGCAAGCCAGAGTTGCAGGATTTACTTTTGGSATGTACAATGCACATTTAATAACATTACGTAACTTTAAAGTACTTCACAGATGTTAGTGAAGCCTCCTGCCACCTTCCTGAAGTTAACAAATGTGATAACTTGGGAAAGAGTGGGGAACAATGACCAGAACTGAAGTTCAGTACTCCTTACATGTCTTTCCATAGTCCATCCTAGGAAATCTTCACCTCCCTGCTTTTGCCATGTCCTGCCTGAGTTACCCATATCTGCTTATTCATGCTCCCAGCCCAACCCTTGGCTGGATGGTGTCGSTGGGGGTGATGCAGGTGTCTCCTGCCATGGAGTCAAACTGTCTCCAGTTTGAGGATAATGAAATATGATAGCTTTGGGTTCAACAGGTCACACCATTGACTAAATTAGTAGCTTGAAGTTTCACATGTGTGGAAAAAAAAGAAAAGGTGTGAATTATATGTTTTTACCAGTAACTGTGGTTGTTGAAACACTTTCAGTTATGAAAACATTTTTTATTACTTAGGTTTACTGTATTCAGTTTTTCCATTATTTAAACATGCAAATATATTAATAGGATCTATTTTGCCTCCTTTTTCAGTTCATGTCACAGAATGATACAGTGTTGCTGAGACAGAAAAGTCTTTTCATGCACTGCTTTCTGGAGAGATCGATTTTGTTTTAATTTCTWACCTGAAAACACTTCTGGATTTAGACTGACTTCAGTTTTATGAAAACAAATGGTTTGTGGTTAAATTAACCAGTTAGCTGTACTTGAAAATAATTTGCACCATTCCCAGCCTGATGAAACTTTGTTGGGGGGTTTATTGACTGCCCAGGAATCCTAATCCAGGCTAGTGCTTATATATGACAGACTCAATAGGCTATTTAGTTTTTTCTAGGTATTATTTTAAGTGTGATCTTTGTTAATTGGATGGATTCATTTGGTGCTGTTTTCTGTTACCATTAAAGATCTTTCTACGAGTACYGTAACTGTACTTGCTCTGGGTAATAGCTCTATGCTTTATCACTTTGACCGTGTTTTTTTTAACGTGATTTCCTTTTTGATATGTCTGAACACTTCCATCCCTTTCTCACAGGTTGGTTATTATTATTATTATCAAGAATGTGGTGATGTAACCAGTAAATCAAATTCCTGGCCCAGGCAAATGGTCACAGACAATATGCTTGGAGCCTCCACACATCCCCCACTTTTAGATTCCCCAAAGAACAGAAAAGACATAAAGACACTACAAATATTTTTACTAATTCTTATTAAAAACGGGACGAARCACATAATAAATCAGTTTGGAAAATACAACTGGTGCAAAACTTTTTTTAAAAAAGCTACAGAATTGTTCCTATTGTAAAGCTTGTGATTTGGTCCAAGGAACTATGGGTGTTTTTGTCCTGCCTGATGAGAACGGAAGGTGTGAGAATCCTGCATCAGCACGCTTTGGATGACTTGCCTCCCTCATTAGAGTTAACCTCTAAGGATAGGCTTAACCTCAGAAGTGTGGATTTCCATGTCCCATCCAAAGTTATCATCATTAACAGTGATTTATCCACATGAATATTTGGTGCATTTTTGACTCTTGCTAAGTTCATGGCCTTGACAGCTGAATGCTGAAGCCTATTTGCACATCATGCAGAAAGGTGTTTTCCTCAGCCAGCTTGGAGTTTTGTCAACATTTAATTTTGATTGAATGCCTCCTCAAGCTCATGTTACAAAACAGATTAGGAACTTCTCTTTGGCCTCTCTTCCATGACTAATGCATTGTTTTATTTACTGTTCAAATGTCTGCTTTTTTTCACTGGTGTTCCAAAATTCTGGCTTATAGCATTAAATCCCAGCTCTCCTGTAGCTCTAGTTCATGAGGCTCTTTCTTTGTTTCAATTCACATARAGAAGCCAAATCTATTAGTGTCTGACACTGGTCAACAATAAATGCCTGGGGGAGAGTTTTAGGAGAGAAAAACATGTAGTGATGTTTCCCTGACAGGCTCTTCCAGCTGCAGCTGCTCATGCTCAGGGATTGCCTGGACCCAAGGTGGTGCTGTAGACTTATCTCCATAAATTTGAACTCCAAAATGACATAGGTATTTTTAGGCACAGCACCGTCCTATGGCTTAGAATATGATAAATTAAAAAGWATTTCCCCTTGATTATCTGAACCTGCTGCTTCCTTTTACCTTGAAATGCCTTTTTAGTTCTTGGATTAGAAGGCAATAAACAATCTTTCTTTCTCTATTTACCTTATTCTTGTCACTAATGATTTCATTAGCCTGTAGCACACTACCCTGCAATCAGGTCTGGAGAATCTGCCTCCCTAATCATCCCTGAGGTGACAGCTATACCTTAGCCCAGATCACCTTTGTTGCCTTTTCCACATCTTTTCTGGGTCCTCTGTAACATCTCAAGTGGAACAGAATTAGAACTGCACCGTGATATCCATTTCATATTCGCAGTAGTGGAGCATTCTCCTTTTTATTCTTTCCCTYTTTCCTCCTATTTTATGTAACATGATCTGCCTTTCTTAACTGATACATATCCGTACACATTTTTAGCTTTAAAATCTCTTTCCTGAGTAGCTGTGAATTGTTAGAAGTCTCCATAATGTACATAATATGCAACTGATGGCCGGTTTTCCTGTCCCTATTCCCTGTAGATTTCATCTTGCCATTTCTTTACCCAGTTACTATCTTCTGATGTTTGTTCAGTTCTTCCCAGCTGTCCTTTTTCTTACAATCCTCAACAATTTTTTTGCTTCAGTACCCACCTGTCTTTCTACAGTTTTAGGAACGTGTTGAATAGTGTGGCTTCCAGAACCAGACTCTACCAGAGCATTTGATGTTCTCCAACAGAGAAACMTGAGTATTTCTTCCTCTTCTCTGGAAAGACCTTTCCTCTAGCCCTGTGGCAGTTTAGCTTCCTGATGGGCTTCCCATGGGCTAACTGGTTTACTTAATGAACTCAAATATATTCATGAGGTATCAGAGCCTTTTCTTCCCTATTTTCTGTGAAATTATTCAGATGATCATAATATTCCTTAAACATAACTTCATTGCATCTGCTAAGCCTTTAGCATACTTCTTCAAGCCATAAAATGGGTATTTTATGGAAGATATTTTGAATGCTCTCTGTATGGCTTCTTTAGGAGAAGCAATGATTTCCCTTTGCCTCTTGGCTAGGGTATTATTCTGTACTTCAGGGTCTTTCTTAGGTGTTTTTCAGACTGTCTCCAGGAACCCTGCTTTTGGATTTAACTCCTAAGAGTACTGCTACTAGAAATCCTTACCACTGTGGCATTTTGGGATGTTGCTGTATGAAACAGATATATATGCCCAAAGAAGTGTATTATTTTGGAARCATAAGTCTGCATCAAGTAGATTCAAGGCTACTTGAATTTAAACCAAAGAGACTTTCTTCTGCTGATTAGATTTTTCCAATGAGAAGTGAAAGGTCCATTGGTGAAATATTGGATGGCTGTCCTAGAATGATCAGGAAAAATGAACTAGGAATGAAATTTAGCCATGGTGAACAAGGTCAGAAGACCAGCTATTTTCTATTGCATGAAGATTTTACAGGAAAGAGACAGTGACAATCTGTAGGCTATGTATAYTGGAAAAATTGTCTTTGTTTGTTTTCATAACATACCTGCTCCTTTTCCCTAAGAAATTATGTTTTGCTCTCTGTGCAGTCCCAGCACTTAAGTCCAGTAAAATAGCCAGGTTTCGTGTGCCTGGGGGAATGGTATGAGACCCAAGGGACACCTAAAAGAATTACAGCAGGTTAGTATAAAACTGAGGAATTCCTCAGACAATGTTTTGGCACTGRGGAGAATTATGTCATTTACCCAGGGGTCGATTTAGCTTTAGCACTTCTCATTGTTTCCATTTGCTGCAATCTTCAGAGACGGGACTAATTCTCAAAGTTCTCTGAGAAAATGGATCTAAGCACGTAGAGCAAACCTGCACTGAAGGTCTTTCCCTCCTCAAGTCTGCAGCTAACCCTTGTGAGCTCATGTTTGTGCRCATCACGCTCAACAAAAATACGTGATCTTTTTCCAGGCTTTCTGGGCCATTTAGGATGAATAACCGTAGCTATTCTTGGAAAAAACCTCATGGCCAGTGTAGACCTTTAAACACCCATCAGTGGGCGAGATTGTTTGAATGCTGTCAATGGGATTCTGTGTAGGCAGGGGGGGCTRCCACACTGAGCCCATTGTGGGACCCAGGCCTTCCCCCTCTTGCAGGATYGGATCTATTTGAGGACCAGGCACTTAATGCAGTCCAGTTCACAGGAGGCAATGAATAACCTCTCATCCTGCTCTTTAAGGCCCCTTTAGAATACTGCTTTTTTGAAGTTTCAATGTAATGTCTGGGGGCGGGGGGGTTGGATTATCCATAATCAGTTGCCTGAGTTTTATTTTTATCAAGTGTTCAGAGGAGTACGGCAAGGAATGCTATGAACCTAAATCTGGATCTTTCATCAGGCTGATCCACACAAGTGTGAGGGGGAAAGTACAAATATGGGCTGTCTCCATGATGTTCAGTGAACACCATGCTCTAATATGCCTTGGAGGGAAAAGAAAGGGCTTCCTTTTTTAACTCCATCCCATCACACTCACTAGTTGCTGTATTTCAAATTCTCATGCAAGAACAGCTAATGTTGTCTGCAGATATGCAGATAAACTGCAGTCACAAATAACAATATTTTAAAAATCAAATCTTGCTCTTTGTCAGTGATGGAGAGACACTGAATCTTTAATTTCCTCCCTGAAAGGCTACAAATCCCTTGAATGAAGGTTTCTTTACACAAAGAAACACAGCACAAAGAAATTACAAGGAAAAAAAGGGGAGTAAAATGCAGGCCAATTATGCTCTAGCTCTGGAGTGTTGCTGCCAAGGCTATTTATTTTCACAGACAGTGTTAATTTTGTATGCACACACACAGCTTTGCTTGCAGATACCACAGTGAATTTCAATTTTGGAGGAGGTTCTGGTTCTTGTCACCCTTAAATTCACCTCCTAATTTACTGGATATGAGGATGTTTTCAACCAGAGATCACGAGGTTATTTTCTTTCATCTGATTCTTGGGTTTATACATCACCATCTAAAGAGCTTTGCAGGTGATCCAAACAAAATTCTTCATGAACAGCCAAATAGGCCAAATGGAGTTGAAGTCTTTCCTCTGGGTAAGACATAGGCAAAACAACTTCTCTGATTTAAGGTGTCATGTGAAGATGAAGACTCAAAGGCAGGCCACTGAGGTGATGGTTGACACAAGTGTGAGAGTCTGGAGTCTCCTCACCAGCTGACTCCATACCCCTACTTTTCAGACAACTACAGGGAAAAAAAACAAGGTAAATACTGCCRTGCATGACTTCTAAGTGAATCATTCCGTAGAGCATGTTCTGAAACTTTCTCCCTCTCAGTAGAAAATAATTTTCTGCACTTGTGGTGCCACAGYTGAAACGGACCTTAGCAGTTTGCATCTGGCATTGGGTTCTTTGGCTACAGCAGATGTTAATTGTGAATTGGCAAGGCATAATGCTGACAGTCCATAAGTGGAGGTACAATACATGAAGCTTTACTGTGGGCACTGCAAGGGTTTGTTCAGTCTTCTGTCTTCCTTGAAAGGCATTCTTACACATGCAGGATTGTTCATAATTCTTTTCCCCGTTCTGTAAAGCATTCTTTCTTGTTATGATGATGTCCAGTCKTCTGTGATTTAATGATCTTTATGATGTCAGAATGGCAAAAACAGATCCATGTACCTATTCAACTAAGTTTCTGTTTGAGTTTGATTGCCTAAGTGAAAAATTAAAACACTGTTAAATTTGGAGGGAGGACAGCAAAACACCTGTTAGAGCTCAACTTTGTAAATACGGTTAATCTGCATAAATCACTGCATTGGATCTTATGTTAATTAAAGCTTTTGTGCTTTCAGTGCACTAATTGAAGTGTTGAATGTCTCATTCTTCAACCTCCTTTGCAGGGGGAACTGCAGGTGCTGAGCATTTTTAAAAAGTAGGCCAGCATGGTGCACTCAGAATCAGAAGCCTCTTTGAAATGCCTGCTTCTATTTAGTAAACAAAGCTTTTATTTTAATAATGGTCTCTCAATAAATTTATCCTTTGGCTTTCCCTAAAAACTCAGCAAGGCAAATAAAAGATTCTTATGAATTGAACCCCTACTGAAGGACAGTGAGGTAAGGAACAGTATAGGTATCTCCTAAAGCATCATAAAAATGTAATTTCACCCTTTGTGATAAATGAATTTATATTCTTCAGCAGTCTCCAAAATGTCAGTTGCACATGACACGTGTGTGCTTGGGAAGGTATGGCTTCTTTTCACAAGAACAACACAAATGCTTGGGACATCAAATAAAGTTTTTGGTTTTCACTTTCTACAAGTGTGACACTGTTTCAGTTTTGGAAATCTGATTTCACAACATGTGACTTTCATGAATGGAGTTCACTGAGATTAAGGTAATTCTAAAAAGGAGGCATTTGTTTGGGAGTGCTCTTTGAAATGTAGAAAATTTCATGAATCCTGTGACATAGCAGTCATAGGCAGAAACCGTGAGAGGGTTTGGATGGACCTTTGGGGCATATGTTACCATTTGAAGCTATTTTCAGTCGAATCCCATTTTTACTCTTCAGATAAACAGTAAGTAATTAATACAATTAAATTTTTGCTGAACATTAGGATTGAAGTGGTCTAGATCCTTTCAGAAATCTCAGTGAAACACTGAATCTCCACACATTCTCTATATATTTGATATATTCAAAAGCTTCTCTTCAGATACGCAACACTCTTACAGTACTGAATTTTTACAATTTTTCTATGTTGTTTTATAGCCATAGCGTTGGGATAATAAGTGTCTTGTCTTGAGATTCCTGGGGCATTTCTTACTGTGAAATCGCAGCCGATCTCTTAATCCTGACACGCAGGTGAGATCCGGTCAGCAACTGGTCAAGCTTTACCTGAATTATCTCAATTATTAGAGCCTAGTCAATGGTTTCTTTAAATGTGAAAGATGTTTCTGGATTTCTGTTCCCTGTCTTGCCTTTGAAGTTTCATGATCAAATACTTCTTCAGGCATCAAGCCTCTGTGCTGAAGAACATTTGTTTCTAAGACATGCATTGCTGTGAACTCAAAAGGTCATGTTGTGTTTTAGTAATATTTATCTAACTTTCTCTTGATGAAAAGCAAATAAATAATTTGTGTTAATTATATAAATTAGGTTAAATAAAGTGTGGTTCAGTAAAAACTGAAGATGTCTCCAGTATAATCTCCGTGATGCTATATTGAGTATTATCTATCTAGAYATCTTATCCAACTTCTCTAAACACTAAGTTAACTACAAATAAAATCGTGGAAACCCATTAGACCTTACTTTTCATACTCTCCTAATGGAAGTCTGTTGTATTATTTTTTTTTTTTTTGAGTGCAATGGAGAATTTATTTTGAAACCCCCATCTCCTTTGCTTGCCAAATGAAAGGAAATCAAGTCCTTTTTCAACAGTTTGAAAGGTACATAATAAACTGACCATAAGCAGCGGAGGTATCATGCAATGTATTTATCTCACATAAAAGGTATGAGGTGACTTCACAGCCACTCTGAAGTCAGTGACAGTGCTGCAGTAGACACCATGAGAGCCAAGCTGTCTCTCGTTTGTGATTTTATCTACTGATTTCCATGTGAGTAGATGAACTATAACCCATCTGAGAGCAGCAATGAACTGCTGCCTCCTTAATTGTACAAAGAAGAGAAAAATATAACCTTTTGAATCGACCTTGTGCATCTTCAAGTGTTGGCTGTTCTTAAGATTACAGTTGTTTCTAGCATGTGGATGAGGGAGTACTGGAGTCCAAAAGTCAAAGTGGATGCAGTTTGGATCATCGGCTTCCATAAGATGCTCCTCTTTCCTCTCAGCCCTGAAGTCTGTAGTTGTTAGGGTACTGTCTGTGGATCCTTCTTCCCGTGGTATTCATGGCACCATTCTCAAGCTCAAGCAGCTCCTGTTCCTCTTTGGCTTTTGTGGAGCTGGCACAACAGATGGCTCAGGAATATATGTGCTTTGAGGCCTCTCACATTCCAGCTCCCCCTTTCAAAATACAAATCCTCATGTAATATCCATAATCCTTCCTGTCAACTGTTTCACATTAAAAAGAGATATAATTTTGGTTTGCTAAACAAAATTTCCTAAGGGCAGACCTGCTAATGATTAGCTGACGTAATAATGCCCAATAAAAGCCACTTGCAGTGATGAAGTAGATATTACCACACCCAATAACCAATTTCATTGTTTGCTGATTTGTAGAATTCAATTGTGAAAAGTTTTAAGAAGACTAATGATATAAGTATTTCATTCACCTTATGAATACTTCAATAAGTTACTCAGATTTTATTAGCAATAATCCAACACCCACTGTATTTCATTTGAGAATTTGGAAGTGCTTTATAAACAAGTCTCAGAACACCATGATTTTTCTACAGTCTTCTTAGTATAATGTTTATTTCTTCTCAGATCATTCAGATGAACAGACAAGGTTATTGGTGTAAGACATAACAGAAGTTGAGCAGAGCCTTTGTTTCCTTCCTTCCTTACACCAGTCCTAACATTTCTAGGAGTGTGCATGAGCTACTCTGCAGCCGGATGCTGAAACGGCCCTACAGCTCTGGAAGTGGGACAGAAACCAGATGGGGAAACTCACTGGGACATGAGGTGTGGCATCACCATCAGGAATGGCACCACGAGGCAGTGTCAGGCTGAAAAGAGTGACACTGGAAGGCMAGCAGTACCAATGTGGTCTGCAATGGCCAGAGAACCCTTACTTTGCTTCCAGTTTTGAACCTGTAGCTTTCTCTTTGTTTTTGGGTTTGGTTTGTTAGTTTGTGGGAGTTGCTTTGTTTGGTTTGGGGTTGAATTGTTGTTGTCAGAGGTTTATTTTGTTTGCAAAGGAGAACACACTTTTACAAAAGTCGACCTAAAAACCATAATATTTCATCTAATGTTGCTCTGATGAGATTTCTGTAAATATTTGGGCAACAATCAGCAGTTTTAAAATAGTGGGTTTGCCAGAGCTCTGTTGGCCTTCAGATTTTAGGATAAATTTGTAGGCAGTTTTACCTGAAATAAGGGAATTACTCAAAATAAGGGAATTACTTAAGTTTTTGCCAAACTTTATCCTAAAAAAAATTATCTTGGTGCAGATGCTTTTTTCTAACCATTGCAGGCAGCCCTGTCATAATAAATATAACTGTCATAAATTCATTTATCTCCTAAGTTTAGACAGGATGTAACTTACCTCATCTTTTTAGAATAATATTGGCACTCTTGCTCCCACTCTCGCTGTCTCTTTCGAGACCAATATTCAAATGCAAAGAGTCAGTTCTTTCTGCCATACAACTTTATAATGAAAGATCTAGGTTCCAAGGGTGAAATGCATACCAAATTTTATTGAACCTGGAAAGAAAGAAAGAAAGGTTTTCTCATTGAGAATGCCCAGAATCAGTTTCACTTGGGCAAAATAATTACCTGCAGTTGTCACAGGTGAAAAGTGTTAGCCAAGGAAGCACATATGCCAGTCTATTAATTTGCTGAAAGACTAGGTAGAGTACTTTGAACTATATTTCTCTGCCTAGTGGAGAAAGAAACTGAGTATATCCCTGACTGATTCTCAAAATCGTATAATTAATGACTCCAGAGAGAGTGAGAAAGTTACAAAATTTTGAAAGGGTATTCTGAGTTCTGAAATGAGTTCTGAGTTCTGACATTTTAACATCAAGTGATCAGCAGATGAGATTCCCCAGCCCATTTAAATATTCAATACTTTATGCATGGTGATATCAATCATTCTTAAAAAGCACAAGCTCCTAAAAAATGTCCTATGTTTCTCCTTATCACCAATTTTTAAAGTAAGTGTGCAGCACAATTTACTGCCTTGGTCTGTGCATGGAATTTCTCTTGGCACGAGTGAGAAATGTGTGTGCTCCCAGTCACGGGTACAGTTTGGCCTTTGGGCAGCTCTCCTTCAAATGAGCCCATGGGGAACAGCACCACACTGGGCAGCCAAAGGAGTCCTAATTTCCACAATTTTGTACAATTGAGTACTCTATTTGCTACCTTCCAAAAGCAGTAAAGCTCTAGCTGAAATGTAATTCCTAGACTAAAATCAAAAAGGTGAGAGAAATTTTTGAAGCACTATGCCAATAGATTTTGTTTAAAGTTATTTTTATTTTCTTTGCAAGGCCATGGGTTTAATTAATCTTGAGTTTCTCCAGGGTAATATTTTCAGAATTGTTATTTTGGTATAAGCTCATATACAGTGTTATTCTATACAATTCTGATTTCAACTCTGTTTACTTTGGGTAAGTGCTGCTAAGGATACTTACTCTGGACACGCTATTTCACTAAATGTTCAACTGTAGAAAAGTCCAGTGAGGTCTTTTTCCTTCAGACCAGAAGCTGATTGACTGTTGTCATAAGGTAACTTAGGTCAAGAAAGTACTCCTGAATTTATCTTTGTGCCTTTAAGCACACTTTACATCCTTGGCTTTTCTATGGATTTCCCACCTGCAGTTAATTCCTGATCAATCTTCATCTCATCAGTAACATAGAAGGACACTATGGCATCATTTTTTGTGCCTCTTTTGCTCATGTATGTCTACTCTAGAGTCACTACAAAGTAACATGTGCTTCCCATCAAATATATAATCAGATGAATGTCAAACCTATGCAGGAAAAAATTACAATAATGTGTAGAAAGTCCAGTGCCTAAGCAATAGTAACCAGTGCCATTTTAGACACACTGCCTGCCCTTCACCTCCCTTTCTGGAGGCTGCAGATGTGCTGGGTCACATTTGCCAGCCTCAAGCAGGTGTCTTGGAGCTATAGGGCATCAAAGGCTACTTTGCATCTATTGTATTAAGTGTCTGTGCTTTGGTACTCAGATTGTTCTTTATATGCCCTGAGTCCTGGTTAAATGCCTTGGCCTGAACACGTTTCTTTTTTTCTTCTGAAGATGAAAATTCTCCTATTATTACAACTAGAACAGAATTTAATTTTTCATTTCAGAAGGTATTGCAAGGGAGGCAAATTCTGCTGAGTGCTTCTCAATTACATAATTAAAGATATAACATGAACATGAAATTACATGTCTGCAAGACAAATTGAAGACTTTTTCTCCTCCCACTCCTTTGAAAGAAAATGTGGAAAGAAACACAAAAATTCTCAACAATCCCTGTTTTGTAAGAATGCAAACAATTTAAGTGATTTATTATCACACCAGGTATTTTCTTTACCACACTTGGCTTTGACACTCTTTTAAAGCTGTTACTTGCATGGCATAATGCTGTAAGCACCAGGGCACAGCAATGGTGGGTGGGCTCTCTTCTTTTTCTTCCTAAACACAGGAATTCTCTAATGTTTTAAGTACACAGGAATGATCCATGTAAGATGATCCCACTATCTTACTCCTGTGCTGCCTCTCTTACCTTCYAGTTAACTCAGTAAAGCCTTGTGAGTGTTGGAAGGTAGAAGATAAAGTCATGCAAACCAACCTTAATTTAAGGTGTCATGCAACATCTTAAATCAGTGGGCAACAAAGGAACCCTGTGGAACTCCCCAGACTTTTCCACCCAGGAACAAAACCCCACATGAGGCGTACCAAATGCTTCTGCTTGTAATAGAAGTGGCAATTCCTCTTTTTGAGCCAAATGCTACTCCTAGATGCATACATAAGACCCAGCTGAGGAAAACGGAGCAGGAAGCCAAATGGAGCATCAATTAGCAGAATTTGGCCCAGAGATATCAGAGGAATTCCTAGTCCTGTTAATTGACTGCAATGGTAACACTGAGGTTAATAACAACACTAAAAAGTGAGGTCCCTCACCACAATAAATTTGCTGTGAAGACCTCCCCCATGACACAGGCAGAAACCTCTCCTACATTTCCCTCTATTCCCATTTCAACCAACTTTAGGTGACATGTCCAACGTGCAACAATTTTTCAGAAAAAATAAAATCAGTTTGGATGTCTCTGACAGCAATTATGTACTCTCAGTAAAATGAGACAGGCAACTTTTCTTGCTGAAACCAACTAGAAGCTGAGAGAGATGTGAAAAGCCAGATTCTCAGCTGCACTGAGACATTTTGTATTGTTAGAACAATAGGACCAAAAGGAGATGGATCTTCCCACAGTGCAGTTTATTCCATTGTTGGGAAATCTGTAGCCCCAGTGGCTTCTGCAGCTGGTGGCAGGCAGAACGCTGAAGAAAGGAGATGACAGGGCTAGTATTGCTGTTCCCTGTCCTTGCAGGCTATTGATAAACAGCTGGTTTAGCTTAAAGCAGCCCCAAGGCTTTTTTTTAACTGCTCATGATCTGATCTGGGAAGCAGCAGGCAGCTCCATTGTTATCCTCCTACGTTATATCTGCAACTGGCAGCTGAAGGGTACTGCTAAAAATGCTGAGGGACTTGCTGCTTATCCCCATCGGACATGCAGGAGGCTGTGCTGTGCCTGCTGCTATCTTGGCAGGCAGCTTCCTATAAAGAGGTACTGCCTCTCCCTCTGATGTAAAAATTAACTCCACTCCTAAAAAACCCTGAATGCACATGTCCTTTCAAAGTCCTGGGAGCAAAGAGCACATGTCCTTTCAAAGTCCCTGTGTGCTCCTCTGAAATGGCTGCTGTGTGGGGAAGTGATGTGGGTGTCTCCAAACCCCCCAGACCACTGGTGGAACTGTGGCTTTGCGCCTCACGTGCGGACAAGGAGGTCTCTGCTCACTTCTTCCTCAACGATGCGACAAGCACCCTCTCTTCTTCATCCAGCCCATTCCTTTCATGAAACTGGTTGGAGCTCTGTGACTGCTGCCCATCTGCTTTTTCGAAATTATCTTATGGTTTCAACTTTACTAGGAGGGAGATAAAGATGTACACTAACTGCCCTGCATGCTACACATTGCACTGTTTCGTTAAGAAACTAGATTTAACACAAAAACAAGAAAAGTACCTAACTTGATCATGTTCTTAAAGTYGGATCTTCATTAGTGTGACACCACCAATGCCACTTGTTTCCAGAGATTTGACAACCCCCAAGGTTACTGCTTTTTTGAACCCCTGTAACCAATTAATCCAGGGCAAGGCATGTCTAAATTGCTATCAGTGAAAAAAGCAGCATTTTCAAATCACTTTGTTGGGCATGTATCACTTCAGAAGGGTCTGAATAACCATGAATCGAGCTTTGAACCTCTTACCACATGTTAGGAGTCCATCTAAATCTTCTCATCCTCTCAGTGAAGAACAATAGCTTTCACTCGAAGAGACGCTATTAAGTGGCAAAACAGATTAAAAGAAAAATAGTGGGGGAAAGGAATAATAATAAAAAACCTTCAATCACTTAACTGACAGATGTACCTAATTGATTTGAAGGTTGGCAGGGGAGTGCCATGGCAGCTAGTTTGATGTAGTAATTAATGCAATCATCCCTCTTTGTTATTACTTTAATAAGGTAAACACCCTGTTAAAATAAACTGAAACAGTTGCCTCTGGCCCAGAGCTTGCAGTTGTGGTGAGCAGCGTAATAACCCCACAATGTAAAACTTGGACAGGAAAGAATGAATTACATTAATCCCCAAAGGTTCTTATTGCAGACTTTTGAAGTTTTAACTTTGGAGTGGAGAAGGAGATCTGAAAYTTGGAGGGTATTCACCCTGTGGCTCCTGAGAGAAAGCAGTGTGTGACTGCTTGAGCACCCTGAATCCAGCTAAAAGGGGCTGGAGATAAGCTCAGTTTCTGCAAACACTCACATGTGGGCTTATCTGCACTACCACAAATAGTCCCATGATACTAAAAGTTCAACACAGGCATAAAAATCAGCACTTGCACAGGTATCTTTTGTACTGTTTTGGAGTATCAGTAAGAAGAAGGAGAGTTTCAGTTTTRGTTTTAACCTAATGACTGTTTTTTAGAAGTAGTTTCCAGCAAAACCCACTCTCAATAGCACAATTCAAAGGGTTGCTTTATTTGTTTGGGCCTTCTGGTTCAAGTTTTCATTCCAAACAACAGAATTAAGAAGCTGTGCTGTATTGTTAAGGATTCCCTCAAAAAAAGGAGTTGCTGAAACACAGCAAAATAGGAAAAAAACCAATCCTGGTGAATAGTAACAACATTTTTCTTTCCTATTAACTTTACAATGATTTAACTGTAAGATGTGCGTGACTCAGAATTTTATTCAGATATTTGACATTTCTCTTAGTTCCTAAACCCCCTTGGTTTAGTGGTTTTACCTAAAAGGCATGAGCACTCCTTTGGACTGAAATCTTTGCACAAGACCTGAAAACTTTCAAATACTTTCATGCAAAATCCACCTGGCTTCTTTGAGAAGTCCCATGTGACCAAAAGATTTGGGTTTCTTCTCAGTTACTGCCCTTCCCAGTGATGCCTCAAGCCTTAATCACCTAAATGATAATTTACCAGATTCCCATAAGATACAGGTCCAAAGACAAATTAAATCACTGGAAATGCATGAGAAACTTCTGTGATGAATAATGTAGTTTCCAAGATGGTGAGCGCAAGGTATGCTGTACTAGGGCAGATTTACAATGCAAATGGGTTACAAGGGGTTATGGCCTCCTTATTCATGTCAGCCAGCATAATGTGCTCAGGGTGTTATGGGCAAAATAGGCTCAATTTGTGGAATTTTTACTTTATTACTTATTGCCAATTAACATAAATCTCTGATTACTAATTAGAGAGTACAGAGAAAAGTAGGGCGGGAGTGTTTGTCTGCAGGAGGGTAGGAAGGCTCTGCAGGGGAATTTGGACAGGCTGGATTGATGGGCCAAGGCCCATGGTCTGAGGTTCAACAAGGCAAAATGTTGGGTCCTGCATTTGGGTCACCTCAGCCTCAGGCAGCACTACAGRCTGGGGCAGAGCGGCTGGAAAGCTGCCTAGAGGAAAAGGTGCTGGTTGACAGCAGCTGAACATGAGCCAGCCAGGTCAGTGGCATCCTGGCCTGTMTCAGTGTGGCCAGAAGGACCAGGGCAGTGACTGTCCCTCGTTTTCGGGCACTGGTGAGGCCACACCTCGAATCTTGTGTTCAGTTTTGGGCCCCTCACTATAAGAAAGACATGGAAGTGCTGGAAAATGTCCAGAGAAGGGCATTGGAGCTGGTGAAYACTTTGGAGCACAGGTTTTATGAGGAGTGTCTGAGTGAGCTGGAGTTGTTTACGCTGGAGAAAAGGAGGGCCAAAGAGAATTTTATTGCTCTCTACAACCACCTGAAAGGATACTGTAATGAGGTGGGGATTGGTCTCTTCTCCCAAGTAAGAAGTGACTGTTGCACCAACAAAGTCTTAGATTCGATATTAGGATAATTTCTTCATGGAAAGAGTGGTCAAATACTGGAAKAGGCTGCCAAGGGAATCACCACTTAAATACCTGGAGGTATTTAAAAGATGAGGCACATTGGGACCTGCTTTACTGGTCACACAGCAGTGCTGGGTTAATGGTTGGATTGATGACCTTGGAGATCTTTTCCAACCTTAATGATTCTGTGATTCATGCCCTCCTTCCCAACTGCTCACTGCCTGCTACCAAACTCCTGCCATTTATCCCCAGTGCACAGGGTCCCTCTGCAGGCTGTGCTGCCCCCTCCAAAGAAACCTCACTCAGTGCTATTCATTTAAGGTCTTCCAGGTTTAGCAATTTAACAGGAAAAGCTTCAGAAAGCTGAAGACTGTCCTTGCTGTGCTGAACAGAGATGCATCATTCACAGCATGTGGCTATGTGTGCTCCTCAATAATCTTCAGAGCTTTACTCCAACAGAGCATTTTCTTGTCAAATTTTATTTGTTATTTCTAAAATGGTTGAAGTCAAGAGCAGAAATAGTCTGCATAGTCCACAGAGAAAGCAGCTGAGATATATATTTCATAGAATCATAGAATGGTTAGGGTTGGAAGGAAGCTTGAAGATCACATAGTTATATATAAAGAGTAAGGATGCTATTTGTAATAACTCTTAATTCCCTTGCTTTCACTCTTTGGCTGAAAATATTAATTCACATTTTTACAGTTGCAGCCTCATATTTGGTTTCTTGCTGAAAATTGTCTGCTCTGAAATAGGAAAATGAAGAAACCACCAGAGCAATCCCCGTTCCTTTCTCCTTGGGGAGATTTGCAGGCAGAGTGAGAAGCCAGCCCCTTGAACCCATGTGCCCTGCTTCAGACGAAAAGAGCAGCTATGACAAAGAAGAGACCCCATTCCATGGGTCAGGGCAGCATTTCCCCGTTGCTGCTACCCTTGTGTCTTGYGGGTGTCCCACCAAAGTGATGAGCGGTTCCCTGCTCCGGCAAAAAGGGCATTGCTCTGTCTCTTCCTCCCATGACACCCAGTGACCACGCAGTCACCGCTGGCCAACGCGGGGAGGAACAATTCCAAACTTTTTGGTAGTATCTTTCGCCTTTGCTGGGGTTTGATCAGTTAGTTGTCGGTCGGATCAATTCGCGGGGCAGTTTGCCCCGTTGCCTCCGGGGAAATAAAAAACCGAGGGAAGAAAACGAGCAGCACCAGAGGCGCTGAGAGCGGCCCGCGCCCCGGGGCAGCTCCGGCCTGGCCCCGCCGCGGAGCCGGGGCCTCGGCCGGGCTGAGCGGGGACCGGCGCGGCGGCCGCCTGAGATTCCCGGCGGCACCACAGGGGGGCACGGCCGCACCGGGAACGCGCCAAGAGCCTAATGAAATGAACCGAGCCGAGCCGTGCCGTGCCCGCCGAGCCGCATCAGCTGTGCGTCCCGATGCGCCCAGCGTCCCTCGCCCCGCCGTGCCGCAGCTCCCCGCGGCCGGTCCCGGGTAGCGCGGGTTCAGGCCCGGAGGGATGCCCCGTCCGTGAAGGGCCCGTGCGGCAGGGCCGGGCGAACGCACCTGCCCGAGGTGGTGCAGAGCTTGGGGCCTGTCCGGGCTCGCCTTCGGCCACCGGCCCACGCGGCGCGTGTGGGAGCGGGGCCGGCGCCCGCCGGGCCTGGATGGCCGCAGGTGAGGGGCTGAGAGAGCGGGGCTGTGCAAGGCTCGCACTCACCGCCGGCGCCGGGGCTGAGAGAGCGGGGCTGTGCGATGCTCACGCTCACCGCCGGCCCCGGGGCTTGGGAGCGGGGCTGTGCGATGCTCACACTCACCGCCGGCCCCAGGGCTCGGGAGCGGGGCTGTGCAAGGCTTACACTCACCGCCGGCCCCGGGGCTCGGGAGCGGGGCTGTGCAAGGCTCGCACTCACCGCCGGCCCCGGGGCTTGGGAGCGAAGCTGTGCGATGCTCGCACTCACCGCCGGCCCCGGGGCCTGGGAGCGCGGGGCAGCGGCCGCGGCAGCGCCCGTGCGGGAGCTGGAGGATTTGTGGAAGGCAGAGAAACATCTCGGCCCAGCTCGGCTGCCCCAAAGGTTTGCGTAAACAGGGCCACACTTGCTCTCAGCAAAGCTGACCTTCCTCAGTTGGGCAAGGCAAGCGGGGAGGCTTTTTCCTCTCAAAGCCTCCTGCACTTGGTCCGCTGTGGGCCCCAGCACTGTGCACATGGAGCGAACCCTGCGGAGCGCCGCAGGACGGGCCCGCGGCGCGGGTTTGCAGGACGAGCGTCTTGCGCGTTCCCCTCCCATTATTACAGGTGAGGATGAGGCAGAAGGGGGCCCTTCTAAATCCGGGTGGCTGAATTTTATAGTGGACTGAATGGGCATCGGAGAGCRAATGTACCTCTAAGGAAGGAATGCAGAAAGGACCCTCTGCCAACCATAATAATCTGTGTGACTAATAAGGAACACCAAGAACTGTTCCATTATATCATGAGACATTACATCGTGCTTGAAAAAATAGTCTTTGATGGCATGCAAAGGATTGGCAAGTGCATTTCAGAGAATCCCCYTTCATTTCTTCAAGGATTTCAACCCATGTTCATTATGTTATGCATAATTTAACTTTCTCAGCAGTTATATTGAACTTTTTGCTATGGGTTTTACATGTCCRTAATTTAAATTTGGGGGAAGAGAAGGTGTATGAACTTATTTTTAAAATTACTCATTTATAGTTCCTTGGAAGAATTAGAAACTGGAACTTCACAATAATTTTGCCATGTATTTCTAGACCTCGCCCAACATGCTGCAGTTTTTGCAAGATGCCAGATATGAGCAAAACTCTGTTTGCATTTAGTCTCACAGAGCSTACAGAGTAATATTTCCATATAAAGTATTATGATATCGGCTCTCTTTTTTTTTGGTAATTTTAATATCATGGGTGTCAATCAGGAAGAAGATTGTTGCCTTTATTACAATGAATATYGAGCAAAACAAAGAACTTTTTAGAAAATGAATATGCTCTGGGGAAATTCAATAAATCTTTGTGAGACGAAAACGGTTCTTATATAGAAATATATAAAAGCTGGCTGTGTATTGTGCAAAACTCACTTAGTGCTAAAGGAGTAAATGTATTGTAAATCAATGGTGGGTCCCATAGCACATTATAGCRTATTTTATTGGGTTTTTACCTTATGGTAAGGTCCTTTATTAAGAGTATATAAGAGCACACGCTGCTGAATACCTTGTTTTTCACAGTGCTCTGTACATAATGGAGGGTTTTTGTTTTGGTTTTTTTTTTCACTTGTTTCATTAAACATTCCTGTAATTAATGCATTTAATGGGAATCCAGCAGTAACAAATATAAAATTTATTGTGGTTTTAAAAAAACTGCTTCGGTTGCTACATTTTCCATTAGCAAATGGCAATGACCAAATTCCTCAAAATATTTCTGCTCTCACCCCAGAAATCTCCTGCTAAAACAGGTGATGTTTTCAACTGTGTAATGGGAAAGAAATGCCACATAAATAATCCCTATGAAGGATTCAGTATAAATCCAAAAAGTGTCTTTAAAATAATCCTCAAACCTCTCAGTCTCAAGCTTGATAAGAAGACGTCTGTATTAGCACTGGAGCTTGCTGGGTGAGTTATTAGGTGTTGAAAGACACCGTCTAGGAAGTCTGACCCATCAGAATTTGAATGTAAAAGGCAAGTGACAACTTCATGAATACATGAAAAGCCTTAGATCCCGGTCCCAAAGCCCTCTTTCCCTGCCTGAAAAGCCCGTTTATCTTCAGATGAATAAGAGTTACAGAATTGGAACCTAAGGAAAAAATCGTTGGTATCCGTGGCCAAGGGAATGTCTCCCTCCCACCCATTTGATTAGAACCATGTGCRAGTTTGGCTAACGAGACTGTAGGGCTTTCCCCTCGCCTCTGTGGATGATTGTGGCATTTTATTTGAATGCTGGTATGGTTTCCTATTCCTGTTCCTTGCAAGCTTTTGGTCTGGGCAAATAAAAAAGGAGATGTCAGAACCAGAGAATCTTTTTACAGTGTGTAAAAATCTTCGCATCTAATCCAAGAGGAAATCGTAATGTGAAGAACATTGGTGTTTTAATGGCCTCCTAATGAGGATGAGTTTGGCCAGAGCTTTGAAGAAGACAAATGGAAAGCAAAACAGCTCATTTCTCCTTGAGGGCAAGGATTACAGTTCTTAGGGAGGACTGCATGGATATGCCTTCAGAAGGTAAAGCTTTGCCTGCCCACAGTCTCCTGGCAGGGCCCTGATGTACGGGCTGTTGGCAAGAGCAGGAAAGGGTGGGTAGGAGAGTGGGGGGCGTGCTCACGCTTTCTGGTTTCTCTGTCAGTCCATTCCTCTCTGTGTACTGCTGGGAAAAATGAAGACAATTATATTTACCTAAATCCCTGGGTAATTAAGGCACTAAATTAAAGCCTGAGAAGCRCTTGAAACTTTCAGATGAAAGAGCCCATAGACAGACAGCCCACTAGTAACCTCACATGTCTGGGGTTCTCCCTACAGTATGAGGGATACACAGCAAACACTCTGTACAGCCGCAGATAGGTGATCACATCTAATTTTAAAGCCCTCATTACTCCCTCCTGACAGGTTTGGATGTTTGCCTGCCTAGTTCCAAGGCCAGTGTCGATCCATTTAAAATTAATATTTTTCATTCCTCTCTGCCGTGTGCATTTAAAAGCTGTCCTTGGCTTTCGCTCCCAGCTGCTGGCTCCGATTAGCCCAGCAGCAGTGATGGAGCTCTGCTTTGCAGCTCTGATGGGTTCCTACTGATCCCATACTGCATTAGAAGTAGAGTTTTTCTGGAAAAGGGACTGCTGTGTTCCTGACTTCTATGGCTTCAGCAAGACGAAGAGTCTTATTTCTGATTGGGAAAAACAGGCCTTTCTCATCCCRTCCCAGAAACAAGCTGTGAGTGCCAGGGCTGTGGGTGTCATGCTTCCTTCTGTGGCACTGTCCCTTGACAGGGCTCAGCCCTGCACACTCTCTTTGCTCAGCATGGGCTTGCAAGGAAAGCAGACCTGTTTTTGTGGGCAGATCAAGATGGTACCTCTTTTTGCTGCTGCTAAAAAGGATCTTTGTAAATTCTCCTTGAGTGACATGATGCATAACATGACAGAGGAAATTGCCCTCATGGAGATACRTGTGAAGGTCTTTCTAATCAACTAAAAATGTGAGTTCTGCGCTGGAGATCCACTGTAAAAATAWTTTAAAAGCACATTGTAATCAGTAGCTTGGGTTTCCCTGTCTCTGCAGAGTGAGTATTGCTGACTCTTTGAAGGCAGAGAGCAGGTCATGTTTTAAAGCTACTTTCGGCTTCATGGGCTTTGGAGGGGGAGGACAACTCTGGGTAAAGCCTTGGTGATGGGTCAGTATAGAAGCCTCACAGGAACAACAGGGCAGAACCATTGCCACAAATGGCACAAGATGCAGTCACCATCTCACTTGAGTTTCTCTCTGGGCACAGCCTAGGAGTACAGCTTCACCACACAGCAACTCACAAACATTTTGGCCATTTTTTCATTCTCTGCTCACTCCCTACCCACCCACCTGCCCACTGTCGTTCCTGCCCTCGCCAGGCTCTGTACATGGTGAGCTGCATGGTTTGCCACACCAGCTAGCTACACTGGCAACATCATAAATAATTTTCCACTGCATTTTTCCCTAGTTTTAGTCCGTCAGATTGGCTTGAGGCACAGTCAGACTAACGGCAGGGCATTGGTTTAGCTCAGCTTTTGCACTGTAATGGCAGGAGTCACCTGCAGTGCAGTGCCCAGTGTGTCAGTACAGTGGGAGCCTTGCAAGCCTTGCTGCCAGGATGTTAGCACATTGTGTTACTGTGGAACTGTGGGGCTGTGGGTGTCCCCCCAGGCCCTTTCACCTCATGCCACACAGTATTATCACCAAGAGGTAGCAGAGGAACCTTCACAAAGGGCTGATAGTCCCTCAGCTATTCTAGGGGATGAGTTTAGGATTACAGGAATTAGGCACTCGAGGGAGAGTCAGTCAGTGCAGGTTGCCCTTACTCCATCTGAACGATAAAACCTTGCCTCTAAAGGCAGCCACCATTGCAGAAGGACGCTGGTAGCAAAACTACCCCTTCCTCATCCTCCCCATCCAGCTTGTGAAAACTGCCTGAATTTAATTCTGACAATTTAACATACAGATCAAAGTACCGGGAGCAACCACAGCAAAATATCAGCAACAAAAAACCCAAGTCAAAACAATAGCTGGTGTTGTGATACTCTACGCAACCCAGTGTAACTGGAGTCCACAGCCGTGTCCCACTGTGGACAGTTCCTTTACCTTATCCATGGCTACRTGTTGTCTTTGTAGCACAGCTTCTTCAAGCTAAGAAAAACTTTACTAAGCTGGAATTCGCTCAACCACCAAATAACACAGAATGAAAATGATTAGTGAAACAAAAGGGAAAGTGCAAGGAGGATATAGAGTCCTTCCATACAAAGCCTCCTGTCTTCCTATGGGATCCATTATAATCCAGAGGGCCCCAAATTTAAACTGATCTGCTTCTGCCTTTATTTATTTTTTCTCGACTCAATTTCCTACATGAACTGGCCAGTTATGTCAAATATTTTTCTTTCTTTTAAGTTGACTTGCTGTCAGCTGAATGCAATGCCCTGTGAAAACACCTGCTGACCTGCTGTGTATACACTCAGGCACACAGCTCTGCTGTCTGCATCTGTATATCTGTCTTGTCTATATGTATCTATAGAATCTATGTCTGCTTATCTATACACCTATATGTCTCTTTTTCTTGCTTTTAGAGCAGGACTCACAGATTGCAAATTCCTCATCTCTGCAAAATACACTTTCAAGCTTCCCTCTCTTTTGGGAAAGGCAGCTGCCTCACTGCTTCTAGTTCAGACTGCTCTGGCTTGCTCTGCTGGCAGGAATGGACTGATTCCTGGGGGAGTGGGAGTGGACTGATCAGGTTTACTAATGGTTGGGCTTTGGTGGTATTTTCTTACCTAACACAATCAGAACATGCGTCTTAAATATTTTATCAGCATCGCTGGGTCATTCTCATACTGTGGCATTGTATTGCTGGAGAACAGAGGCTAGAGGAAAAATACTGCTCAAGAATGCTGCAGAAAAAGAGCTTTAAGTGCATGGCAGTGCTAATGCCCTTCTTAGAGCCACTAAAACAAATGTCCCACAGCAGCTCGGAGGCAAAAAAAAAAAAATAAAGAAAAAAAAAATTAGGGCAATTGCAATAACAAAGCAGACTAAAGAATTGAGCAAATAGTCCCAGACCATCAGTTGTTTGCTCTGACCTAAATGGTAGTGGTGGTCCTGGTTTAACTTTGATCCTTTCTTTCTGATGCTTGATTAATTTTTTGACTCCCTAGAAAAAAGTTCTCAATGAATTTTTGTGATTTATCTTGTGCCTATTCCCTGTGGGTAAGTCCACAATTGCCTGTGAGTAAAGTGTAAAGAAAGTGAGYGTAACAGGTTAATTCTTAGAGTAGGATCAGAGCTGGAGTCTCCTGTAGTGGGCCCTCAGCAGCCAGTAGCTATTGTAGAGAAGAAAACATCCATTGCCTGCCTCCAGCTAGGCAGTGACTCCAGGTGGGCAGGGAGGCTAAGAGGTAGGTCTGTCCTGCAAGCCTTTGCTAGAGCTGTGGGTAGAAAGTGTTGCTAATGAGGGGGGGACCTAATCAACCACATAATTTCTGAGCCTGTCCCCAAGGGCTGCATGTGGGGATATTCCCCACTAGTTGCATGTAAGGAGATTATCCAAAAGGAGGTCAGACATGCTTTGTCTCCTTAGAGAGTCAGTATGATAGTGAAGAGCTTTGCATCCTTGCAGGTGCAGTGTTCCCTCTATCCCAGTATTTGTAAACATTTTTAAACAAAAAAGCACTTATGTCTGCCATATTTTTTCATCCTGCCCTGAAGGGTTTCTCTAGCAMCAGCTCAATTCCAATTTCTCAGCTCTTGTGTCTGTTTACATTTAGGCTCATGGAGGTTCACCATCCTCCCCTGGCTCCACACTCCTTTTTTGGGGAGCTGTTTGCTTTCTCCAAATTGCTGTTGTTGCTCTGTTACTCTGCCTTGATTTTTGCCAGTGTCCTTGGGTACCTATGGTGTCCTCTGTACTTGCTTATCATCCCTCCTTGAACTCTGTGCTATATTGCCATTAGTTTTGAATGCCCTTATAGCAAGGAGGCTGCAGCCTGGGTTCAGAAAAAAGCTGGGACACATTGAAGAGCTAAGTGGATCCAGCCAAAGCACGAGAGGCTGGTGTGGCAGAGGGAAGGAGTCTCTCTGTACCGCTGCTCTGACCAGCATAACCTGGGGCAACCTTCGTGCTGATGCAGAGTGTCCTCAGCTTAGTCTAGTTCTGGCTGCATCCCTGCAAAGGAGAAGAGTGTGTGCTCACACTGATTCATTTTCTTGCTAATAATAACTTTGTTATGATGTCCAGAGCAGCCTGGAGAAAGCAATAGTAAAAGTAGACTGCTTGGAAGAGGAACAAATACTATCAGGTTTGGGAAACCATGAATCAGCTGTAAAGGGCAGTGTTACCTCAGTCTGAATACATCTTGCTTAGCTCATACTGTCAGGTGTAAATATAACTGTGTGGACAATAAAGTTATCCTGTGATACGTCTTCATGAGAGACACCTATTTTTACAGATATGATGATCCTCTTTCAGTATTTGGYGCCAGAGCAAGAGCCCTGCTTTATAAATACATGTTGAGCAGTGGCATGACATCCCTGCTTTAAAGGCAATGCAGGAGTATATGACTCCAGAAAAGTATCCAGCTAGTGCCATGCCTTGATGTTTGGGGAACACGTCTGCTGTACCYCCTTAAAGAGGTACACCCCATATGCACCCACTGCCACATCTTCCAGCTTTTACAAGGGGAAGATGGGAACAGGGGCACGGCTCTGCCTTTTTCCTACCCATTTTAGGAGGGTGAATGCTCTTGGCCAGATTTAGCCTTTTAAAAACCAGGGGGGAGAGCAGCAGAAGCTGTGCCTGTGCCAGGGCCCCCAAGGGAGCAGCACGGTCACACCACATGGGGCTGATATCGTGCAGTGTGACACCAGCACAGAGCGCTTGCAGCCAGGCTGGTCCTTGTCACCGAGGCTGCGCCACTTSGGTCAGGCCCTCGCTCTGGGACTGCCAGCAAGACATCAAGTTGCATTAATCTACAGCTAATCTGATTCCCATTGGAGAGATGGGTTCATCCCGACTAACTTTAGATTACAGTTTACGCATTATTGTGCCAAGGTCTGTATTGGACCAATTTATAGTGAGAAATGAGGTTGGCAAGATAACAGGGGCATCACAATTACAGCTAATTAGCCCAGCAGGAAATCCATTTCCAGGCAGCTTTTGGCAAGACGAGAGGTTGGCGGGATAACAAGCATGGAGTGTATTTTGATACAAGCACACTCCAGCTGCAAGGAAAAGTAAAGTAACAGCTTGTCTCATCCTTATGCGGAGGCCTCATGTCAGGCTCCACCACGTAAGTCTTTTTGTTTGAGGCTTTGCAGCCTCCCTGCTTGGAAGAAGTTCAGAGAACTTATTCTTACCAAGTCACCTCAGCTGCTGGAGGGTGGTGAGCTGCAAGGTCTGCACATCGCCTTGCTCCTGCCACCAGACAGTCRCCAGATAGTGTGCCCTGCACCGTGGTCCTCCTCCAGTTTGGAGGGAGATGAGGGTTTGTAGGTCATCATAGAAATCAGTGAAGAATAGCTTGGTTTAATTGCAGGAGTTACATGTATGGTAAAATGTCTGGAGTATAGATACAGACAAACTATTGGAATTATTTATATTTGAGTGCTTTATTATATTGGAATTGCAGTGATATTATTAACATTTGTACAAATGCACAAAAATCCTTTCTCTTCAAGCTAGAAAGAGATGTAAAAATCTGACCTAGTTGAACAGTCTCAATGAACTCATTGTCCATYTGTAGCAATAATGGGTTCACAATGCAACAAAAAGCTTAACATAAAATTAAACATATTAAATGCTGCAGCAAGTATTTACATTTATGTACCAAAAAAAAGTATCTCCCTCCAGTAAGGAAGGTGGTTGCTTTACAGAATAAAACAGACATACAAACACAAAACCTTTGCATACAATACAAACAACCTCAAGCCCAAAACTTACTGTGACAGCACCTTTTTTTTAATATTATATATATATATATATTTATATATAAACTTCGACAGTTTAGGCTTACTCCAAGCAGTGCTAAAAGTTCCTTAAAACCAGGACAATGGCAATAGTCCAAAGAAGCAATGTTCACTGATGAGCGCTACCCAGTGTTTGAAGACAGCTGCTACAGAGAAAGGGATACAGAGCTCACGGCCACGGGCTGGGAAACACTTGGGTCCCAATGATAAAATCCTTGGCAAAACTGTCAGTGGCAATTGTTCTCACTCGGAAGAGCAAATACGCCTTTCATGCAAAGAAATTTGTCTCGTGGAAGCATGCTAAAAGTGATCTCTGTCAGGGAACTCCTTGCAATGTCAGCTCTGTGGGGTGGAGAAAATATTTCTCTGAAATTTCCTAGAATCCAGCAAGGGAAGCATTTCCCTGGAAATGCCCAATCAATCCTCCCACCTCCCTCACCCCAGGACACTGCTACAGTTTCTGCAAAGCTGGAAGGAGCTTTCAGTCTTCATTCAGAAGGCTGTCATGCAGATTTTCAGTCAAGAAAGATATTTGGGTCTAAGACCCTCACGGCATCAGATAGCAGGCTCTGATCATGGGCTTTGTGAACAGTTCCACCAGGTGAAACTCAGCAACGCTAACATTTAACTTGCATAAATGTAGAACTGGAGATCCTGAATCCCAGGTATTACACATTGGTCTAAATATAACAAGTCACAGTTATTGATTCCAGTCCAAGGAGAGCCTGGGAAAGGATCAGATTTCCACTTAAAGAATCAATCTTGTCTCTGAGTGTGTGTGAACACTGACATTTTTGGCCTCATGCAGTTTAGGATTTGCTATAAAGTCGTTTTGAAAGCTATGGAAAACCAATAATGGTGAGCAATTTAGCTCTTAAGTTTAAAGCCACTGATAACACTGAGATAACTGTAAGCTCTGGGAAAAAAAAACCCAAAAACAAAAACAACAAAAAAAAGTTATGGATGTAAACAGTCTCTTTTGTCTACGCAGTAAGGTGATGATTTCAGATGTTGAAAAATTGAACCTTTTTTTTTTTTGGTGTTCAAATTGCTTGAGATTTTATTGCTTTTATTTGTTAGAAGTTTTTTGTCTCTTCTTTTTTTTTTTTTTTTTTAAAGGTGCTGTCCCTAGTCAAGTTATAAGGCAACATATTTTATTGATTCAGAACTCTAATACATAGTATGGCCACTGTTACCACTGCAGCTTTGCAGCTACTGTGAGTTGGACAACAGTCAAAGTGCCTCACAATGCACAACAGAGCCAGTCTCCTGACCTTAGGATATACAGGACACTTTGGTTCTTGGGATGAGAGATTATAAATGTAGCTTAAATGCTGCCTCACATCACACACATTGCATAATAAAACATTTATATGCTGTCATGAAGAGGGTGTAAAGTCTAAGTCACACTGCAGACTGGCTGGTCTCAGCTTCTCTGCTTGGGCAGGTGTGAGAGACAAGTTGTAGATATGCCACCAGTGAAAGCATATAAATGTATCTGGTGCAAAATTTTACAAGAGTATTTATTAATGATTCAACAAAGGAGAGCAAGAAAGAGAGCAAGAGCTAAAGTGCAATTTTAAAAGAATATAAATAATTGAAATGTAGAAATAAGATACTAATTAGTTGCAACTGGTTTTGTTTTATAGGCACAGTTTAGGTTTTATGTCTACAGATCAATTTTTTTCTCTTCTTCCCCCTCTAGTTATTTTCTCTGATGTATCATGGAGCTTCGATGATCTAAATCTAAGGAACACTGCTTAGTAAGAGGACTGAAGAGGCAATGATAAGGCAGTATAGTGCAACTCACTATGTGATATTAGACAAGAAATGAGGATGGGGTTAGATCTTCTGTGGTGATGTATAAAATCAGCCCTAAAAAAAAAGCAGAAAAAAAGASACAGGCTTTCCAGTTATACRTTGACTCACRCCTTCTAAAATGAGAAAGCACATTTTGCAATACAAAGGAAACAACTGAAGGTTTATAATTTGTTTCATTGTTACAAAAAAAAAAAATCCAAACAAACAAACAAAAAAAAAAGCAGATGCTGCTTTAAGGAAAACATTTAATTCTAGGAATTTCTGTACAGCTGACCTCAGCAAACTGTTCCATCTTAGATGGATGACTTCTGCTTGAGACCCTGAAAGATTAAGATGCACACACACCTAGAGTAGTTTATTGCAAAACTAATATTGTAACTTTAAAAAAAACCAACAAACAGATTCTGTACAAGAATACTGTTCAAATGGAATGTGTTAAAATAACATTTATTAATAAATACTTTATAAAATTCTATGTGAATACTAAATTAATAGATTCCTGTTTTAAAATTGCTTTGGTCCTCATGAATTTTCATAAATTCACTCTATACGCTTTTTTTTTAAAAAAGGTATTAGCTGCTAAAAAGCACATTTTGCCTAAACTAAAAGGCTAGTTTTCAACACTAAATATTGTTGCTTAAAAAAATATGAATCCTCAAAAGTTGGGCATTTAACAACAGTTACAGCTGGCTTGTTAGTTAACAGGACTGAGTAATTAACACTAAATCCTCACGCACTGAGGCACTGAACCATTGACTTTCCTCTATTCAGAATATGGGCAGCAGACATTTAACTTCATAGCAGGAATTAACTCCCAACAGCATGAAATTCTCCATAAATCATCATCATCATCGTTGTTGTCCTTATAAAACACACCATGATAGCACACGAACTACTTGTCTCCCACAGGCAACGTTATGAATATGGCTTGTATAAATTGACTTGGGGAAGGGGGGCTGGGGGTGCCAGAGCTGTTTGCAGCATCATTTCTTTCTGATCAAAGTATTGCAGTTCTCCGTGGCTGAGATTTCCAACCTGCTTCCAAGGTCACACCCACGAGATGCTGTCTATGGTGTGGTAACACCTCCTCCTGAACAAGGCACTGGCCAAGGCTCACCATCCTGCAAGTGCCCTTGAGAGTGGATGATGGAAGTGGTCAGAGTTGTCCTTCACTGGCAGTGGGATAGGGCACAGAGCCTGGTGAGCCTGACAACAGGCTGGACTGGCAGGGCAAGAGGAAATGGGAGCAGTCTCCAGAAGTAGCTCATGGAAAAGCAGGATTCCTCCTTGATGGAAAGAGCCCAGGAAGTGCATTTAGAGTGACGTGCTTAGGAGGAGGCTGCTGCCACTGACCACATGGCAGAGGGACATCCTGGAGACAGAGGGCTGGGGCTTCTCCCACAGCCCTTGCTCAGGCAGCTTCCAGTGCCTGGTTGGACCAGCAGCTTGAGGAAAGGCTGCAGAATCACTCTCCTAGAAAACAAGAGCATTTTAATGTGGAAGCAAATCTGATGAATAATATAAGGTGCCTGGTATGGTTGGTCCTTTTCCCAATGATAGAGCCGATATAAATATGCTGCATGTTGTCTTGGCCTGTGAACCTGCGGCAGAGTTACAAGAAGCAATAGCAAATAGCTTTTCATCCTTTACTTATTTCCACATCACTAGCAAGGATTATACCTAAAGGCCAATAGTATAGAGAGGAGACATTTCATTGTAATTACACATTTAGGCCAACATGTGTGGTTGGCTTGCCTAGTTAGCATTAAAAAAAGAAATAATTGAGCTATATATAATACACATCAGTCAAACTGTCAAGTTGCTGAATTTAACAAAACTTAGGCAAGGTTTTTGTATTTTTTCCTTTTTTTTTTCTTTTTAATGTAGAGGCTTTCATTTTAACAGCTAAATATTTTAATTGAGGAGACTGAATAAAATGAAGCTAAACCRTAATTCTAGTGCAGTGTAGCTGAACTGGGTATTCTAATATTACCAACAACTTTGATTTTTATTTTTTAATGTATTTAAGTGCTACCCATATAGAGGTAAAATTTTTTAAATTAACCCTGCAATGGCATTTCCTTTTAGATGGTGAATGATGAAATTCAGATGTAGGGGAAATGCTTATTTAGGTTTTTCACATAGTGGATACTCAGCTGGAACATTTCTCTTGACTGCATATTTGAAAAAAGTTCTCTTGGGAGCCATGATGAAGCAAAACCATTTAGCTATTACAACCGGAGATTAAAAAAAATTATAGATTCAGTATTTAAAACACTTTAAAAGTATATGTTTGTCTAAAATATAATAGAAAATCATTTACATTTGTATTTTTTCATAATTTTTTTTGGTTCTTAGACTATATAATCAAGTCAAGATTTACACTGTACATTAAAAATCTTCTTCTTTTGAATGTATTTGCAATAATGGAAAGCGAGCTGTTAAAGAAAAGGATACTGATAAAAAGTTAGTTACCAAGACAAGAACTAATTCGGCAATGACTGATGCTCAGAAATTTGCTTTCCCTTCCAGACAGGCCCTGCTCCTTACAGAGCCTCCTCACACTTCTGTTGTTTCACTCTCCCTGCTGCACGGAGAGGACTCACCCTTTTAAAAGTCATGACTTCTCCAAAGACCAAAACCACAGTCTTTGAGGAAGAGAGCTTTGCTTCAGAACAAAGTCTGTTCGGGGCTAGAGGATTTGCTGGGAATAATGTGAATTTTGCTCTTGAACATGTAGCTCAAAATGTTTGAACACTTTTCACCAGCTTGGAGCTTACTCCCTGGATAAGCAGCGGGAGGTTTTGCCTCTGACAGATTTGAGAGCAAAATCAGGTCCCGATATACAGCAAGGCAGCATAATTAACTGGCATCATCTCTGTCTGATTTTCCCATCAATCACTGGGACCACTCGGGGATGCAAATCAGTTGTGCTGAGGGGCAGACTCAGAGTCCAAACAAAAACCTTAATTGTAGCATAAGGCTCTTTTCCAGACCCTCTCTGCAGGACTGTATTTTATCCCAAGTGTGGGACTTGGCATTCTTGCAGCATTTTTTAGCTGCTGCGTGCCTTCTAAAAATTATTTAGCGTCCTAAAGAACAATTCCTTACCCATGGTAAGCAGGTGTTAAGTGCCATTAAAGTCAGTGAAGCTACACTGCTGTCTGCCAGCTTGGGATCAGTCCGTGAAAGTTTAAAGGAATGCCTGCAGAGAGCAGGTCTTTCCCTGGGAATTAAAAATGGCATTTTTCCAACTGGTCAGAACCATTACACTGATTTATTTCTCATTTATAGCCCATGAAGCCTGAGGCTTTTAGCTTTCATTGCTAGAACAACGCAACCAGGTTAGGGAACAGAACTTTTCCGAATTATTATATACTACATGGATTTTCCTCCATTAATGACTGGCAGTGCAAAAAATTGCTGTGACTCTCAGGTGTTGCTCGCTGTGCCTCTRCTGCATCACAGAAGCTTACAGGGCTAGCATCAATACAGCTGGCTYGCCATCCTGCTTCACCTGCGGCTGCGCTGTTTTCACCTTTCCCTATTTATTAAAAACACTAAATCAGGAGCATTTGTAGTTTTTAAAAGCCAAATGCTTGGCGCAGCCTAACTGCGGGTGAAGAGCTAGTGAAAGCAGCAGCCGTGCCGACAGTTTTTAGGTGGGCTTGAAGTTTTCTTGTTCATTACCATTCTTTGAGAAAAAGAGGGAAGCGAGAAAGCCTTGGAATGAAAGGGAAGGGAAGGGAAGGGAAGGGAAGGGAA